>PPLH03000017.1:0-236596 GCA_003706445.3 Williopsis mrakii
CTTTTTTTTTTTTTTTGTTTTGCATTTAATTTTGGAAAACTTTTCCTAAATGAAATTAATATAAAACAGGGAAAAAAAAAAAAAAAAAAAAAAAAAGGAAACAAAGACAAAAACAAAGACAAAGACAGAACAAAGACGAAGACAAAGACAAAGACAAAAACAAAAACAAAAACAAAAACAAAAAAAAATTAAAAAAAAACCATCCTGCACAAGGCCAAGAGTGGATGTTCAGTTCCCTATCACGGATTCTTCATAAACAGAACTCATTATTCCCAATACCTATACGATCCAGAATGTCAACAAAACAACAGTGGACAGTGGAATCCGCTTTGCCAGAAGATATTAAGTCTCTTGTTGCTACCGCTGCATCCAGACCAAGATTCAACTATGTCCTTGTCTTCCTCCAAATTGTATCCCTTTTGAAGAAACAGAGACGAACAGGATGGGTTGACCATGATATCGAACAATGCGAAAGTATCTCCGACCATATGTACAGAATGAGCATCGCCTCTATGCTGATCACTGATAAATCCGTTGATACCAATAAATGTGTGAAAATCGCGGCTATCCATGATATCGCTGAGAGTGTCGTTGGTGATATCACTCCTTTTGATGAGGTGGACAAGGTGGAAAAACATAGAAGAGAAATGGTTACCATCGAATTTTTGTCTGATTTGATCAAGAAGTATGACACTGGGGTTGGTGAAGAAATCTTACAATACTGGTTAGACTACGAAGAGATTAGAACACCAGAAGCAAGATACGTCAAAGACATTGATAAATTCGAAATGCTGTTACAGAGTTTCGAATATGAGAAGCAATTCAAAGGTGAGAAGAGGCTAGACCAATTCTGGGGCGCAAGATCAAGCATCAAAACAGATGAAGTCAAAAACTGGACCGATGAGCTGTGGGAACAGAGACAAGCTTTCTGGAAGGAATACGAGTGAACATTCGATTTTTTCTAAAAAAAAATTACCTTTGCATTAGAATCTATATTCATTAATACCCCCTCCCCCTCATTTGTGTGCTTTTTTTGTAGCTCTTGATCTCAATTGAAGAAGAACAAGTTGTCATAGCCAAAGAGCCATGGTCCAACGGTATGTCTGGCTAAGAGCGCAATGATGCCGATCGTGAACTGCATCACCAATAAAGTAGTGCATAGTTTATCCTCTCTCATCGGACCAAACCATACAAGTGTCAAATTGATCAGTGTAAAGTTAGAAGATTCCACAATTCTCTTTTCGGTATTGGATTCCACAATCTCTAATAGATTTAACTTGTTCAAGATATGCATCACCTGCTCGACATGCTTCTTCAGCGGCTTGTCAAATTTAGCATGAGATGGATACATCAATCCATCTTCCAGGTTAAATCGAGGCAGTCTATGCCTTGGGCAGGGAACCAAGTTGAACAATTGCGGTATAGAGTACGCGAAGTTGAAGATCTGTGGGATGAAGAACAGCAATAGTGTCTTTGAGAAATGGCCCTGAATGCCCACAACAGCAAAGACCATACCTGCGAAGTAACAATAGGTGTCACCGACAAACACCTTAGCTGGATACCAGTTGTATTTCAACAACGGGAGCGAGACACCAAGAAATGGAATGAGCAGCGACGATGAAAAGATATGTGATTCCATAGTAGTCCTGGAGCCAAACAGGAAATAGCAAGCATCGTTCAGCAATAGAAGAAAAGTTAAGATAACGCTCTGGCCGGTCTCTAAGCCGTTAACGCCAGCGAAAATATTGATAGAGTTTGGGCAAAAGATTGCCACCGAAGCCATATATGCATAGTATAACCATCCCAATTCAATAGTAGTTTCACCATGGAAGTAGTGTTGTAAGCACGAGGGTATAAGGACATGCGTAACACCGAAATCCACATAGTACACCACCAATAATGGGATGGCCGCTATAGCAGGAAGGAAGAACTTATGCCTCCATCTTAAATCAAAGAAATCATCCGCCAATCCAAGAAGCAAGGTGCTTTGGAGACACAAGATGGCGCTCAAGAACCCTGCAAGCTTATCGTGTGGGAAAAGAACATCTTCCGGATCTGTGATTATACCAGCACCACGCTCACCGCCGCCAACCGTGGTAACAACCAGGTATTTGTAGAACAAAAATGGGATGAAGAAAAACATCACAAAGAGATAAGTAGTACCAGTAACGGCCCCGATGGTTTCTGGGATCACTGGCCTGTCTTTCTTAGACAAATCTTTGCCAAAGAGACCCTTGGCAGTGAAATGTGGTGCCAATCTTGGTATGAGATAGCTGGTCGACACGTATCCATACAGAGCAAAACCAGTCGCGGACCATAGCGCGCTATAAGGACCCTGTGAAGTTGCAACAATCGCAGTGGCCACCACCGTTGTCAAAACAGGTGCTATCGAGAGCATTGTGGACTCTGATTGACCTCTTTCAGGGCTTCTTTACCAGGGTCGACGTTCCAGCCTTAGCGACGTGATGGCGCACGCGGTCTCTGTTTACATTTCGCGAATTTCGCGAATCTTTGCTCTGGGCTGCCAGCCTTGGGAAATAGGGGTAAAAGAAAGAGAAAAACACAGCGTAAATAAAAGCAGGTGGTTCACATTTACGAAGTTTTGTTGTTCTTCCAATTGGATAAGCACATAGAACATAGAACCAGACATTCACAGGGTAGCACCACCACCATTTCCATATTCCGTTATACACAAAGTGGACCCCATACCCGCCCAGGACAAGTTCATCTCTATTTTCTTGGATACTCTAGAATAGGCACGAAAAATTTAGGCGTTTCCAGCTGCCAGTTTTTCTCTCGTCAACAGTAAACAAACAGACCCAAGTGTAAAGACGGCTCCCCGTACAAACAGCAGTGCAGGGAAGAAATGTCGCGGGTTCTGCCTCAAATTGACCTGAGCGGAATTGCCATTGAGGACAAGAAGGAGAACGAGTTTGGCTCGCTGACGTCGCAGGATTACCGTTACACTTGTGTCTCGCGTGAAGGTGTACCGTTGCCAGACCCGATCGAGGATGAGCCTCCCTACTATGTGTACATGATAACCTATTTCAACTACTTGATCCTCATCATTGTGGGTCACATCAAGGATTTTGTTGGTATAAGATTCAAACCCGTGAAATATGCTGATATCCTGGAGAAGGACGGCATGGCTCCCTGGTACAATAAGTTTGAGTCTTTTTACATCCGTCGTATGAAACAAAAACTTGACGATTGTTTCGCAAGACCAACCTGCGGTGTTCCAGGTAGATTAATTACCTGTATTGACAGAGACTCTCATGACTACAATCGTTACTTTACTTACCCAGGTACAACTTCTACTTGTCTTAACCTCAGTTCTTACAACTACCTGGGGTTTGCTCAGAGCGAAGGTGCCTGCACAGACTCTTCCATTGAAACTGTGGATAAGTTTGGTATCGGTACAGGTGGTCCAAGAAACACCATCGGCACTTTAAACTTACACAAGGAGACTGAACAGACTATTGCCAAATTCATCGGTGTTGATGATTCCATCCTGTTCTCCATGGGTTATGCTACCAATGCTTCACTGTTCTCTTCTCTACTAGACAAGAAATCGTTGATTATCTCGGATGAGTTGAATCATACGTCCATCAGAACAGGTGTAAGACTCTCTGGTTGTTCCGTGAAGACTTTCCCACATAATAACATGGATGCCCTAGAAAAGCTCTTGAGAGAACAAATTTCCCAAGGACAGCCAAGATCACACAGGCCATGGAAGAAGATCGTTGTTGCAGTCGAGGGATTGTACTCTATGGAAGGCACAATGGCAAATTTACCGAAATTGCTTGAATTAAAGAAGAAATACAAATTCTACTTGTTTGTCGACGAAGCACACTCTATCGGCGCCATTGGTCCTAATGGTCGTGGTGTCTGTGATTATTTCGGAATTGATCCAAAAGAAGTTGACATTCTTATGGGGACATTGACCAAATCTTTTGGAGCCGCTGGTGGTTACGTCTCCGGTTCGCAGCAGTTGATTGACCGCTTAAGGTTGGATATCAATGCGGAAAACTACGCTGAGCCAATCCCAGCTCCAGTGCTGTCGCAGATCCTGACATCTATGAGAATCATCATGGGCGAGATCAATCCTGGTGAGGGCCGTGAAAGACTTGACAGAATTGCATTCAACTCTCGTTACTTAAGATTGGGTCTTCAGAGACTCGGCTTTATCGTCTATGGTGTTGACGACTCCCCTGTGATCCCTTTATTGCTTTTCGCACCAGCCAAGATGCCGGCTTTCTCACGTATGCTCTACAAGAGAAAGGTCGCTGTTGTCGTAGTTGGTTATCCTGCCACACCACTGACTTCATCACGTGTTCGTCTCTGTGTCTCTGCAGCTTTGAAGAAGGAAGATATCGACTACTTACTTCGTCATTTGTCTGAGGTTGGTGATAAGCTATTCCTCAAATTCAGCTCAGGTATTGCTGGTGGCTCCCTTGATGGTAAGCCTCCAAGATGGAACGTTGAAGACGTTATCAGAGAAACACCGAGAGACTGCAAAGACCCAAAGTTCTTCACTGCTACTGCTAAATGAAGATGGGATTGTAGACATACTCTTTTATCCAATCCTTATCCACACTTAATATGCTAATAAAATCTCCCTTTGTAGTTGATCGCGTTTGATCTTATAATCAATCACTGATACGGCAGCCTTGCAGCCCACTGAAAAAAAAAGCGCGTCTCATCGACAACGATGTTCACCGAATTAAGAGAAAGAGAATTACCTTGTGCCCGCATGATGCTGCTGACCCGGATTCGTATACGGTTCCACAGGCTCCATAGGTCACTTACTGACCTAGGACCTTATCGGTTGATGTATGCGCAGAAGCGTGAGGTGTTATTGGCCATGGCATGTCTTGTACTGTTCATGCTTTTGAAAAGAGTGATACCTCATGAGTACATTGATACAGATGCTTTCAAGGAGATAACGGCTAATAAGACACTTGAACACATATATGACCTCTTTGAACAGCCTCAAGACGAGCCTGAAACCCGAATTATGTCAGAGGAGAAGCCAAAGTTTGTATTCATCAACAATGACTATCCAATACCGGACGTCTACCAAGCAATGATGAAGAAATCTACTCCAGAGCAGATCGTTGAGACTCCTATGGAAGAAAGGTGTAGGCAATATTTTACCAGGCTCTATGAGCTCAGTCCAGACTGGATGATCCATGATTTGGAAGCTGGTTATCAATATGATAGATTCATCTTTGACACTAAAGAGAAATTCCTAGAGGAGAGATACCAGGAATTCAAGACAAAGTTGATAGCTGAGGAGCATCTTGATAGAAAGCTAGTTGAGGAAAAGGATACGATAAATGAGGGAGAAGTTGAGGAGGAAAATAAGATCATGGAAGAAACGGCTCGAAAGAGGGCCAACGATCTCAACAAGAAATATGAGTGGGAGGCAGACTATGAGAGACAGCGGAAGGAGGCTTACGACACAGAGATCTATATGTCCAACAGTGTCACTCATCTCAGAGTGTTTAGCCAATGCTATCTCGAGGATAAAATGACACAGGAACAGCATGACCGATTAGAAAACTTCAACAATATAACCAGATGCGCTGAAAATGAGAAACGCTTATTCAAATTCCTCACAAGAAAGCTTCCAAAATATGTGAGATGGAACCGTGAAGAAATTCGTGTACTCCCAATTATGGAGAAGTACCTCTCAGACTCTTCATTCATCACACAAACTGAATCGAGGACTTCAAACTGCTTCATCAGAGACCTCAAGGAGGCTTATAACGGTAAAGGTATTGCCATATCCGCCGCTGACATGCATATCAATGAACTTCTGAGTCTGATTATGGTTCTTCGAGGAATTAAGAATGAGTTACCAATCCAAATTGTGCACAGGGGTGACTTGAGCGAAGTTTCGCAGAATCAACTGACACATGCCGCTAGAACTATGGAGTTAAAAACAGAGAACATTAAGAGCTTCCAATCATATCTTCAAATGTATCATGCCGATTTCGGTGATATTGATATGGTGAATCTCTTTCCATCGCAAGAGATCTGGTATGTTGATATTTCCGAAGCTATAAATCCAGAGGATCACAGATTTATTACATACGGTAACAAGCTTCTCACTTTGCTTTTCTCATCTTTTGAAGATACCGTTTTGATTGACACAGACACGGTGCCATTCGTGGATATCGATGAGTATATCCTCAAATCAAATGTATACAAGGAATTTGGTGCCTTCTTCTTCAAGGACCGTATGCTTTATGACCGCATTACTGGACCAGATATTACCTTTTTCAAGAAGTTGCTCCCAACTAGGCTCGACACGGCTTTCTTTGAAATCCCAGAACTCACCAACTACACAATGCAAAACAGATTCTTCGGAGAGGGATTTAAGCACCTTCAGGAGTCTGGTATGGTGGCGATTAACAAGAAGAAACACATAAGGAGTACACTATTCATCAACCTGCTGCAAATGTGGCATGCCGCTACGCTTAGAGTTCATGGCGATAAAGAGCTGTTCTGGCTTGGGTTCTCAATTGCAGGGGATGAAGGCTATTATATGAACAAATATGGTGTTGGCGCTGTCGGTAACTTGAATCCAGAATCAAACAGGCTACTGGGCGATGCTGATGACTCTAGGCGTTCACATTTGAAATCACACATGCTGTGTACAACACATCCAGCACATCTATCTGGTCTAGATGATCATACGTTACTCTGGATGAACTCTGGATTCATAACGTGTAAGAGACCAGAAGAAGCAGAGAAAGATATTACCATGGATCTCTACAAGAACGTCTTTGAAAGCGCTGAACAATTGAAGGAGAACTATGTTGGCCCTCTGAAAATCTCCGCAGTCCTTGTCCCACCACCACAAGAACTTGTAATCAACAACGCACTTGGTGAACCATCAGTTGGTTGGGATGTCATGTTTGGATGTGGTGGTTATCTCTATTGTGCATATGATCGTATTGGTGGTAGTGACGATCCTTTGCACATTGGAACGCTCGTTGAATATGACGAGAGACAACAAATCCTGTATGACTACCTTGGTGAATTGTGGGTATACTATAAGAGTGTGATCCCGCAACTGTGACTTAATAGACTTCGCTCTTTTGTGCGCCTTTTTGCATACCATATTCACATAATAGTACAATCTGTAATTCCCAACCCATACATAGCCTTCTCGACATCCTTCTTGACTTTCAACCAATCCGTTCTTTTGGTCACAAACTCGTAAATTTCTTCTTGTCTGAAGATACCATTGAACTTACTCAAATCACCAATCAGCCTACCAAGTTCCTTGGAATCCTCACTAGATATAAGGTAGAGTTGACCAATTTCTTTCAAGCCGGCAAAGAAAGGCGTAATGTTCTTCTGCTTCAGCGTGGTAATAATGAAGTCATAGTACAAGTTAAGATCACTGATAAGGACAATAGCACCTGTAGTTGAGACCTGCCTTTTCTTGATATTTTTCACAATCACTTGAAAGAATCTTTCTCCAATCTCCTGTTGGAAAACATCAATGATACCCTTCTCAGTAGAGCCATTTAGCAAGTTGATATGATTAGACAAGAGCTTCACGACTGTTCTAGCACATTTCGTTGGACCAGTGATCGCCATAGGAAAGTCTTTGGATTTGGGATTGAAGTCATTTGGCAATTGAAGCGTGTTATACAAAAATTCAATTTCATCAATCAGTTTATCGATACCTGTATTCAGGCCATTAGCGACAAATCCATCCAAAGTTGCCTCGAAGTGCTTCTTAGCTTGATTAGAATTATTCAGAAACTCGTTCTTATCAATAATCTTCTTTTTGACTAGCTCATTCTCATAGAAGATTTCAAGCATTTGATAAATCAAGTCACCAATATTTATAAGTTCAGTAAATTTCACCAAAGGCTCGACTGTACTTAGATTTTCTAGGCTCTCCAAGGACTTGAACTCTGTTGGATCGTACTTGGTCAATATATCAATGGCCTTCTCGAAGCCAGGTTTGACATGGTGTTGCTCCAAAATGGTAACTAATTTAACGAAGATGTACTCAATTTGAGCATTGATGCGCTTATTATCCAGGATAGAGCCTTCAGTGATTTCAAAGATAGAAACAGATTCAACTTTCGATTTTGCTTGTTCTATAATTTGGCATGAGAGTTCAAAATTGATGTAGTTTTTCAGATTCTCCAAGTTCTTAGTGATGACTTCAAGTTTTGTCTTGAATTTAATCTCATTGGCATTGTTATTGGATTTCGCAAAGATCTTTGTAAATGAAGTGAGTAACTCAAACTTATTGGTTTTTGCCTCTTCTGTGCTGTACTCACTCAGTATCGACTTGTAGATATTTTCCTGCTCCAGCTTTTCCTGTTCTTCATAGTCCTTCTCAAATTTTGTGATTTCGTCAATTGACTGCTTTTCAAAGTTTATCACAGTGTCATCTAGGTACTGTGCGACCAACGGCTCAAAGTATAAGTTGATGAAGCTTCTTGTCAGCACCTTATAGTTTTCTCCGACATTCTTCGAATCCAAAAGTTTCGGTACAAAGTCCACTAGAAGCACGTAGTATACCTTTGGTACAATCTCAATATTCTTTTCACACTCTTTTACTAAGTATTTCTGGATCACATCCTTCTCAAGAACAGACTCCATGTACATGAGCATAATAGGTAGCTGCTGACCAAAGCAAGCGTCAATAATGATCGACTTGTTGTTGAAGTATTCGAGGAGATCAGTTATCACATTATCCAAGGCTTCTTCTTCTAACTGGCCGCCAGCGTCCAATATGGTTGAAGGAAAGAAGTCATAAGGAAACTTGTTCTCATCTTTGAAGAATTGAACAACAATCTCTTCCTGGTCTAAGATATTCATAGTCTCCACGAGGAGAGAGACAATTGAGTACTCTTCTTTGTTGAAATTATCTCGGAGCTCATCAAATTTGTTCTTTGTAAATGTCTTAATGATAGTCCGCACTCTGTCACTCATCCGTATGTAATGCTCTGAATCAGCGTCATCCATCTCAACGTACTTCCTCACGTTTACCAAGATCTTGGCTTTGTCTTGCTCAGAAACCATTCCAGAGTCAAACAGAGAATCAAATTCCTCAAGCGAAGCATCGGAATTGGCGATCCTGTCTAAGTATTTAGATAAATGGGTCAATATCAATGAGCATGTTCTCTTAGGGTTAGAAGTCTTGTGGATTCTGAAAACCATTGTAGCATCAGACTCCTCTAAAAGGTCATCGATGAAATTTGGGTCATAGATTATAAGTGTCTTCTTTATCCTTTCTGTGTAATAATCCAAGTCTGTAGGCTCAACTGCTTTAGCGATATCTTTGTTGGTCTCTTGAAGGTGCAGTCTATCTTGTATGCTCAGATTTCCCGCAATTTTTGCCACAATTGTTGGCACTCTAAACAGATCCATGGCTCAATTTCTAGTCGATTGATCAATCAATTGGTCACGAATGCAGAATAATCCTTCAACCCTTCTGTTTTCCATGAAAAGCCCTCTTTGTTGTCTTATGTTTTCTGGCGGCCTAACATCTCGCGAATTCTGCGAATTTTCTTAGAACTCCAACACACCCGCACACCGATAGTTATGGCATTTAAGTCCATCAACAACAACAGGAAATAGCATCGCCATCGGATCATAATCAACCACGGAGGTAGCAATGAAGCCCTTTGCCACGAACCACGAAGAGCTCATTCACGATGTTGCTTATGACTTCTATGGGAAACAGCTCGCGACATGCTCATCAGACCAGCACATCAAGGTGTTTGACCTTGAATCCACTACGAATGAATGGATCTTGAATGACTCTTGGAAGGCCCATGATTCCAGCATCGTCAAACTCAGCTGGGCATCTCCTGAATTTGGTAAGATATTGGCCTCGGTATCATATGATAAGACTGTACGTATATGGGAGGAGGATCTTGATGAACCACATGCTTCAGGTCGTCGTTGGAAGAAATTGGCCACTTTGAACGATGCTAGAGGCCCATTGTACGATGTGGCCTTTGCTCCAAGTCATTTGGGACTACGTCTTGCCGCGATTGGGAGTGATGGTGTTTTGAGGATCTATGACGCCCTTGAACCTGCTGATTTGAGATCGTGGACAGTAACGTCTGAAGTATCAGTCTTGAGCACAGCACCTGCCAGCCATTTGCAATCAGATTTTGCTCTTGCATGGTGCTCTTCTAGATTCTCGCCAGAGAAAATTGTGGTGTGTGCGTTAGATCAAGGCTTTATCTTTAACAGAAACGGCGCTGGGAAATTGGTACAGGCTGCAGTATTACCTGACCACGGTGGGTTAATCAGATCTGTGTCATGGGCCCCATCTATGGGCAGATATTACCAATTACTCGCAACAGGGTGCAAAGATGGCAAAGTTCGTTTCTTCAAACTGACAGAGAGACTTTCTACGAAACCAAAGACTGTGAGTGAAGATGATGATATGGTTGATGAGAACAGTCCAAATGTTGACGTACAAGTTGAACTTGTGGGGCAACACGATGACCATCATGGTGAAGTCTGGTCTGTTTCATGGAATCTGACCGGTACTATCCTCAGCAGTTCGGGTGATGATGGTAAAGTGAGATTATGGAAGGCTTCTTATAACAACGAGTTCCAATGTCTAAGTGTTGTCTCTGCGGAGCAGAAAGATGTATAATCTATCTATAAGAATGCACAACATGAATTAGAGTGACCATTGTATTA
This sequence comes from Williopsis mrakii, assembly GCA_003706445.3. Classification (NCBI taxonomy): domain Eukaryota; kingdom Fungi; phylum Ascomycota; class Saccharomycetes; order Phaffomycetales; family Wickerhamomycetaceae; genus Williopsis; species Williopsis mrakii. Next base: position 10,705 of record PPLH03000017.1, read on the forward strand.
AGCCCATTTGCCGAGGACACTCATGAGTATCATACCAGCCATCAATGATATCAATGCAATACAAGTTTTAAGAACAGGTGCTCGTGTCAGTGGTCCGAAGAGCCAATCGTGTGCCCACATCTCAACAACACCCGTCCAGATGAGAACACCAGCAGAGAAGGAGTCCAGAGTACCCAACGCGATCAAAGTGCTCTTGTCACTCCCGTTAAACTTTGAGAGAACGCCAATGCCAATAGCCATACCAATTGGTGTAGTGAGAGCAAAGACGACACCCATGAAGATCTTGACTATGGTTGTTGTATTCTCCAATTGCGCGATACGGGAACCTAAAGCCAAGCCTTCAAAGACCTGATGGAATACGATGACGATGAATAATGTGATGAAGAAGGAATCAGCAGCAACGACAAGAGTAATACCGATGAGCATCGAATGGAAGATGATACCAGCCTCCATAGTGAGAACAGAAATTTTATCCCCTGCGTAGAGAAGATGACGGTCATGGTGATCAACATTCTTCTCCATATCTTCAATAATCTGTATCTGGACGTTTTTATCTGATCCTGAACCTTCATCTTCCGCCTTTGCGCTGGTACTTTTGTTGAGATTGTCGTTTCTCCATTGAAGAGTTCTATGAGCCAGATATTCGAACAAAAATGCGAGAAACAATCCTGCCATGGTGATTGCTTCACCTGTAGCCTCATATTGCAGGCTGCCCATGCAATCATTGTTCCACATTAAACTGGCATGAGTCAGCAGATGGACAAATGAAGTTGAAATGATGACCCCGGTACCGAACTGTTTGATTATCACAAAGATAATTCCCTCCAATGACAAGTTGAACAAAGATTTTATGAGCATAGGACCCAGGGATCCAACTAATGATGTGACCAAAATCACAAAGAGCAGACCTATTCTTAGTGGGATGTTATAGTCTCTATGAATTTTCTCGCAACTCTCTTCAGACTCTTCACCATCACTTCCCACACAATGTTCCACGCCGGCATGGAAATGACAGTTCTTCCCACTAGTTGCCCCATCATCTTCACCATCAACAACATCTTCGACAGAAGAAACAAACTGAACTTCATCTCCATTTGAGTCCAGACAGAAGGTCTCTGTTGCATGAGCATGACACCCTGTATAAGAAGCTTGCCCAGAGATAGAGGCGGTTGGAGCACCAATAATGGACCCTTCAATATCACCTGCCATGCAATATTGCACGGTCTCGTGATAGTGACAAGATGTCACTTCTGTGACTTGACTTGTAGAGGATGTAAAAGAGTCCGTAGAAGTGGTTTCAACAGCCTTCGTCCTTGTGACATAGACGACATTGGTCGTTTCCGATACCCTTGGGTACACTGTCACCAAGGTGGAAACGGCAGCTGCAATAGTAATCAAAGCAGATTTACTCAAGATACAGGAGAATCTCATTTTCTACACCTTGATCTTTTCTTTCTATTGAAGAATAACCGCTTAGTGCAGCATGCGGTTCTGTCTTCTTATAAGTCCGATGTGCCAAGTAGAAGCCAAGACGAACCTTGGAAGTTATAGAGGTTGAGTAGGAAGCTGAGAGATATTATGGAACTCTTTTTTTCATTGGGATGAATCTTTCTGTGAAATCTCTGAATTCATGATATCGCTTCCTGAACTTTTAATTCATCCTCGTTTTGACCTTTTTTGAAGTCTTCTAGTTAAATCGGACCCTTGCATGAGTCGCGGGGCTCTAGGGACTCCTCCAAAGCGCCGAAGACTACAATGGTTACTGCAGGGATGCTACCAATAAGAGCATACAAATGTCTGCTGTAGAGATCTACTACTGCCAGTGATAAATACTCACACTAGTAACCTCCATGGTGTTTTGCCAAGGACTACCATGGTCCTTTTGTTCGGGTCCTTTAGATCTATCGGGGTTGAATGCATTCAATTAAACAGATCTATTTAAGACGCTGGCCCGACTCATTTCTAGTATTTTCTAGAGGCCATTTGTATCTTCACTACTAAGACAATGAAACTCGCACTCCTTGCTGCTATCCCGCTTGCTCTAGCACAATCAGCTGAAGTCACGAGCACAATCTGGGTGGAATCAGCTGAAGCCACTGGTTATCAATGGAACGCTAATTGGAACCCAGACATCCAGATTCATTCTTCGTGTAACAAGACCCAGTACATCCAGTTGGTCAAAGCATGGGATGAGACCAAGCAGCTTGCTGCTCAGGCAAGAGACCATTCGTCTCGTTTCGGTAATGAGAGTGAGATCTACCGAAAGTTTTTTGCAGATGCCCCAACTGCGGAAGTCATTGGCTGGTTTGATAATATCGTGAACCAGGATAAGACAGGTGTCTTGTTCCGTTGTGATGATATCGATGGTAATTGTCATCAAGATGGTTGGGCTGGTCACTGGAGAGGTTCCAATGCAACTGACGAGACCGTTATTTGTGACTTGTCGTATCAGACAAGACGCTCTTTATCACAGATGTGTGCCTTGGGATATGAAGTGAGTACTAGTGCAAACAATTTATTCTGGAGTTCAGACATCCTGCATAGAATCTGGCATACCGAGAAAGTTGGCCAGAACGTGGTAGATCATTATGCTGATTCCTATGAGGAATGCCTTGAGTTGGCGGAATCTTCACCAGAGGAAGCAGTCAGAAACTCTGCGACTTTGAGGTATTATGCTCTTGAGGTCTATGCCTATGACATTGCCCTTCCCGGTGAAGGATGTTCTGGTTTTGATGCTGAGTATGAGCATAGTCACTCTGGTACTTCTACTACTGCGGCAACATCTGGTACTTCAACCACTGCAACTGGTACAGAGTGTCATACACACGCAAATGGTGATGTTCACTGCTCTTAGTTCAATATTCAGTCTTTTTCTATAAAGGGTTTCTTTGTGTAAATTAACTTGTAGATCGTTGATGTTATGGTACTGCAAAGAAGAGACTAACACTACCGATGCTTCCTTCCAACTGTGGTCAACTCAGGTGGTCTGGCATGATGAACTCGCGCGAAGTCATAGCAAACAAACTGATTGCATTGTTCAAGAATCTACGTCCACTATTAACATGAAAAAACATATCATTGTACAGTATTATGTGTGAAGCTCAAGGGTACACTTAAGCAACCAACTCAACGACACCACCAGCAGCTCTGATCTTCTCCTCAGCCAACTTGGAAACAAATCTGGCCTTGACGATAACTGGAACTTGTGGCAAACGACCTTTACCCAAAACCTTACCGTAACCGGCAGCCAAGGTGTCGATGACTGGAGCAGCAGAGGCAGAAGCAGAGGACAAGTATTGCTCTCTCTTCTCCTCCTCAACCAAAGTCCACAACTTGTCCAAGTTCAAGACTGGCTTCCAGAAGTGGAGTTGTTGCTTGTGGAAGTATCTTTGACCAACCTTACCGAAGTAACCTGGATGGTACTTATCCAAGTTGGTTCTGTGGTGGTGTTGACCACCGGCCTTACCTCTACCACCCGGGTGCTTTCTGTGCTTACCAACTCTACCCTTACCGGCTGTTTAATATTGTTAGTATCTTTTTTCGTCAAATTGAGACAGCAAGCGGTGACTGGAATGGAATTGGATTAACTGTGAGAATTGTTTGGCTGTATAACTGAGTAACACTTGTCTTGCACTTCGAAAGATCATAATTCTGAAAACCGTATCCATCGATGGTGTGTTTCTTCTTCAATACGTTTGCTCTACTAGTATTGCTGTAATTTCATACAGGATCTGTCCAAATAGTCTTCCCTCATATGGTACTCGATTGTACAACTCAATTAACCCTCCTCCTTGAATCCTTCCAACCATATCTGATTTACTATCTCTATCTCCCTCAAATAAACATACCAACAACGTGACCTCTGTGTTTTCTAGTCTTTGTCAATCTGGTAGGCATCTTGTGATTTCCTGGTCTGACCTCTCCTCTGGAAGTTGAAGTGTTGTGGTGTTGAAAGTTTTCGATTTTTTCACGCAGAGGCTCGCACCAGGCCAAAGCCAGGATGAGCTGGACACACAGGAACGGAGAGTTCGCGAAAGGAAGCAGTCTCATCAGAAAAAACCATGCGGCGCGTACCATCAAAGCAGAGAGTTAACTATATGAGGTGTACGGGTGGCGTATTCTGAACTGTTGAAGCACACAACTGTGGATTTTAGTTGGTGTTAGGATGTTTCTTTCGAAATCTACCCTATTAATTATCACGTGATTGAATAGGTGACTCTCACCACTTGACACATCCCTAGGTCGGTTCTACCACAGTAGCAAAATTAGCCGTTGGATTAATATATCTAATCCACTCTTCTATTCCATACAGACTCATAAGTCTTATGTCCCTTGGTCTCCGGAACCTCATTAATCACATAGGATACGAACAACACACAGATCAGGGCAAATACCAGATAGACATACCCTCCAATCGAGCCATACAACATTGGAAACAAGTAACCGACAAGGAATGTAGCAATCCAGTTGATGACTGTACCATAACTCTGTGCCGTAGATTTGGCTTCTTCTTGTGTAACTTCAGAGATCATGAGGAATGGAATTGGTCCCAATCCAACAGCAAACGATGCGACATATGCAAATGTAGCAGCGACTGAGATCGAAGAAATAGAGTAAATGATACCAATAGCCATCAACACGGACGATACACCCATGACAGAAACAGATATGGTTAAACATGGCTTTCGGCCCAATTCATCAACCAATGGTGCAGCCATGAATGTGATAACGGCATTACCTAATGAGATCAGGCAGTTGATTAACACGGCATATTGTGGCAGCACTTTCCGTATAGTATTGACACCGTAGAAAATGATAGAGTTGATACCGCAGAATTGTTGGCCCGCAAGGATCGTGGTAACAACGATAAGGGAGTTTCTATATAATGGGTCAAAAATGTAGTTACGCAACGATATAACTTTCTTGGTGGTCTGTTCTTGTTCACTACCGATCAGCTGTTCTTGATCATCGGTGCCATAGCGATCAGTTGTCTCAACGCCAATGTTTGGATCGCCCCGAAGCCTGGACATTACTTCTTTTGCTTCGATTAATCGACCCTTTGACGCTAGCCATTTTGGTGATTCATCGATGAATATGACTGCAAAAGCATTAAACATACCTAGCACAGCTCCTGTGAACAAAAGGTATCTCCATTGAATACTATTTGCCCATCTGATGGCCAATATCTGTGTCAAGAGGATTCCCAAGTTGATAGCGACCTGATTCATTGAACCCAATGATCCTCTTAGTCCTTGCGGACTAATCTCATTGATCATCAACGGGGTAACAACAATTGAGCAGCCTGCGCCTAGTCCAGAGATAAATCTTCCTAACGCTAAGATCCATATGTTGTTACTGAATCCTTCCACAAGGGAACCGGCAACGAATACGAAGCCATTCAGGGCCATACACAGCCTTCTTCCAATGAGATCTGTTAACCAGGCAGCATAGATACTTCCAAGTAAACCGCCGACCGAAAAGACGCTCGTAACAAGGCCAAGTCCTTGATCGTCCATGGATAAACACGGTTTCAGTCCAATTCTATTAAACCAAGTGTTCTGGTACGCTACCCCAGGGAGAGGAACATCCGCTTGGCAAGACAAGACCGCTGAGGGCCCATTGAGTTCGGACATATGGTAACCATACTGTAAGGATGCAATGCAACTGACTGCTACGGTCAGTAGTAACTGGGTGGTCCAATGGCGTTCCATATTTGGCGTGTTAATGTCGAGTGCAATGTCGCTTGTTAAAGTGAGCCAAGTTTCTCGTTTCTGCGTTCTCCACACCTCAAAATCCAACAGTCCTAGGAACAATCAGGAATAGAACCATGGCAGCAACGACAATGGACGACACCTCGGACCCTTTCAAAAACGATCGATTCCACTTACCACCAGCAGTGCGTATCCCCTTAACCACTACGCTCTCCTTTGTTTGTGGCATGGTTTATGGCTTGCACTCGAACTATGGACGAGCTGGCACTCGGTACCTTATCGAGAACTCACATAGATTACCCAAAACCAAAGGCGGTTGGTATTGGTACTACAAAAGAAAGAACTGGGTGTGCCTACAAGCAGCTGTGAAAGGTGGCGTGAAGAGTGGAGCAAAGACCGGTTTCTTTACGTTTACGGTGTTTAGTCTCGAGGCATTGATCGATAAAGCAAGAGGACGCGTTGACTGTTTGAGTACGATCACCACGAGTATCATTATGGGTACTGCATATTCTCAATTGAAAGGGCTCAATAGAAAGGCGTCGATGAATGTACTGAAGAAAGGATTCATGATCGGTATAGTCGGCGGTGTCTTACAAGATGCTCTTATGATGGCTAGAGGAGGTGATACATGGCGCTTGCCTGTGAAGTTCCAAAGCTGAGAACCGTATTTATCATATTTATATATTTATTCCTCGTTTTCATCTTCCCCCTCCTCTTCATCTTCATCTAGGTCATAGACTGGGTAGTTCAACAAGACAGCTACCCCTGTGATTTGATCCAGCTGAACACCGGAATCGTGTAAGCTTGAAAACACAAACACTTCTCCACCATTGTTCTTCACAATTTCTGAAAGAGATGCATAGTGCTTTCTTAGTTGGATATCATCGCTTCTGAATAAAGTATCAGTCAACAACAACTTCTTAACGGCCCCCATTATCACAGCCTTTTCACATTCTTTAGGACCATACCAGGCCTTCCCATCATCAGCATTCAAACTCTTAAAGAAGTCATCTAGGGCCTTGACATCTCTAGCGTACTTGGTATCAGCAAGTTGCTTCTGGACGGAATCTGTCTTCAACACCTCATCTAACCCTTGGATAAACCCTGTAGAGCTATGAGTCACCATGAATTTAGACTTTACGGCATCTATATCCTTGATCTGGTTCTTTGTAGCAAGTTCCAAGTACTTCTCATAGACCCCTTGAGCCCAAAACCCTGGGGATGCTAATATCACAGCTTTTAATTTTGTGAAATTGAGTTGCCTGTTCATAGCATCACACACCAGCTCGTAAAATCTGTTCAATGCCTTATCATGAGCAGAGGAGTCGCCACGACGTTTTTTAGGGATGCTTTTCTCAACCTTTTCTTTCAATAATGTCATGTTCTCCGTGATCAGGCATAGATGTGCAACACCCTCTTGCAGGACCACTGCGGCTACCTCAGCCTTCGCATCGATGTTACATGCATTACTCACTTGATCCAATTCATGTTGATCCCATGACTCCTTGTAGATGGTGATGGGATATTGATAGTCAACTTCAGCAGTGTGATAAGAACCCACTGGAACATCTTCAACCGGGTCCATAGATTTACCCTTGATTCTGAAAGATTCATCCTCTGGAGTGAATTCCACACTCTCAATCAACAGCCGCAACTTTAACAACTTTTTCTCTGACTTTTCACCTTTAGCACCTCCCCTCTTAATGTTTCTCATCGTTTTCAAAGTTACTTCATCCTGTGAGTGGATCAAATTGTACAAGACAAATAAGTCCTCCTTGTCCTGTGCAACCAATGTCACCGAGCCAGAATTGGACTTCTCAAACCTATTTGAGACTAGCTTCATAGTGGCTTCCTGTTTATGTTTAATCTGTTTTCAATTTTGGAGAATGTTAAGAAAGAATTCATGTGTCACAACAACTCTGTGACGCTGAGATATCATCTCTGGAGTCAGTCTTAGAACGCGGTTTTTCATCTCACTGGTTCTGTTAAATAAAACCAATGACAAACAATATGTCTTGGTTTCGTGGTCTAGTTGGTCATGGCATCTGCTTAACACGCAGAACGTCCCCAGTTCGATCCTGGGCGAAATCAATTTTTTTCTCACTCGATCAGGCGCCTGCCACGCATCGATGCGACGTTAGACTGGTTAATTAGGGGGGAAAAGAATGATTTTCGATGCTGCAAGTGTAGCGTGCGGGTCCATAGGTATATACACAATATTATTGGACGTAGTCGGGCCGCACAATAAACATGGCTGGGAGAAGCACTAATGGCGACCTTGTGGAGCTGGAAAGTAGTCCGAGAATTTGGAAAATGGCTACGTAGTCTCTGAGTGGTAATGATGATGGACTACCTTGTCCACAAATAAAACGCTTCATACACAAGTCAAACCAGAAAACTGCTGACAGAACGTTTCGTATCCCTGGACGAATGCTCCTAGAAGCTTGAACTCATTTCTCTATAATCAATTTCTAATCTCTAAGTTCCTATCTTATCTTGCTTACTAGATTGTTTTGATAGCCTTGTTACCTCTTCAACCGACGAAGACCTCAAAAAATGCTTTAGGATAATAACATCATGGATCCTCTCTGGTGACAACCTATGCCTTCTTAGTTGGCACACGTTACGAGTAATGGAGAAGATACGCTCAATTTCAGTAGATCCCATTGGAATAGATATAATGTCTTTTGCGAAGCTGGCCAGTAACGGAAACTCACCTCTCGCTCATCTCCAGATCGTTAGCGGATCATGGTGATATTTCCCGGAGCCATTAACACTGAAAAATCTGCCCCATTCTTCTTCAATCTCAGCAGTTATTCTTTCCTCATCAAACCCCCTCTTTTTACGTCTCAGGATACCGTCTTCGTTAGAATTCAGATCAAGCCGGGCAGTAGACAAAACATTCAAGGACCACTCATCCAAAACGGAAAGTTCTTTCCATTTGACCTTTAATGATCCAACAGACATACAAGGTCTCTTCGAGACAGCGAAGCTTCCAGGACTTGATGTTTCAGACTCGATCAATGAGTCTACAAGGTTTGGATAGTCATCGCCCTCCGCATTATAGTACCTCAGCCTTTGATGATTCAGAATATGCTTTCTTACCGGTTCTTTGATCCTCAAAAAAATAGCCTCGAAGTCCTTCTGACTGTAGTTTTGTTTCAAAATAGTGGCCCTGTTATTTGGATCGAGAAGATGAGCATTTAGAATTAGATCAGATCTGTCTGCAATGTCGAAATACTTCTTTAATAATCAATCCATATTTGGCTGCCTTGAAATAATGACCCATTCCGTTATTTTCTTCTGCTTCTTCCTTCAAGGTCTCCAGAATGTCATCCAATGCAAGCAGCACCATTAAACATCTGTTCAGACGGTTAACTAGCCTTTCGCTGCTCGTGACAGAAGTTAGATCGTTGAAAGGTCTTAGAATTGTTGCCAGATGCAATAACAATCTCCAATCTCTCCTGGCCAAACTCAGACTTTCAGAGTCATCACCTATGCTCTTTCCAAAGTCTTTTGGGTTAATATAAACTTCACAAAACTCTTCAATGACCTCCTTATACTTCAAAACTTTGCTTATCACCCTCTCAACTTGTGAAGAGTCTTTGAAATATTAACAATATCTCCTCTACCGACTGCATCATCGTGAAAGTAATTGCTGACTTCTTTGTTCTCTAGCTCATCAATCAACTGTTGAAGTTCTCTTAGTGTGGCATTTGTTTCACGAGATGAATCAGCGTCTTCAAATAGCTGTCCCAGATGAGCAGCCTTGTAGAACTCAAAAAAACCCACATTTGCAAAAGCAGCTGAAGATTCTACATCAGCATCGTCTTGTTCATCGTCAAGATCAGAGCCTTCTTGCAAGAGATACATCTTACACATTCTTCATCACCGCAGAAGTTACAGATCTGCTCCACGAGTCTCTCGACGGCGTCATTTTCTTGGGTTTCTTGTGAAGCATTGGAAATTGTACCCTTTTTGTCAATAGCCTTAGTGATCTTGCTCTTCACTAACGACTTAATCATGGAACTCAGGGATTCCATTGCCTTGATATTATTACTGGCAGCGTCACAGACCACACAGACAAGTTTTGTAGTTATGTTGAAAGTCTCGATCAAATTGAATAGCATCCGTGCCAAAGAACGCAAGAGTGGTCCCCAAGTATCTCGTCAAATCCAATAAGAAATATCTTTTCCTGAAATGCTCTGTTATCAACGAAATGCACCATAGTACCCATATACCAATTATGACAGGGAGCCTCCCAACAGTCAGTGATGAGAGATACCCAGTCACAAATCTAAGCTCCTCCACAATCTTTGACTTGACAGCAAACACTTCACTACGAACGTGATCAACAACAGTTCTTCTGTTATCAATGACAGTGATGTTTTGGGCACTGAGAAACTCACGCAAACCATCAAACTCGACAAATGAAAAGGGGAGATTCTCTCTTATAGTCATATTCACCAAGTTGGTGAAAGTACGAGAGAGGTTCTGTGCTCGTTGATAGCTCTTGACCGATTCCTTGATCAAGCTCTTAACCTTACCTTCTACAGCCTTGATCTCAATTGCCTCATCATACTCTAGCTGAATGTAGCTAAAAGCATGAACACGTTTCAAATGTCTCTTCAAGTTACTTGACTTCCCCCAATCCTTTTCAGAGTCGTCTTATGATCACAAGATAGGCATTTCACTTGGTAGTTCAACTTTACTTTCTTGCCCTGAACGAAAGAAGAGCCATCAATTGGTGTCACTGTATAGAATTTCCAGACAGAGGAGCGAAATGCATACTGTTCTGGCTGTAGGACAACATCGTCATCGTCTTCCTCTAGATCCTCACTTACATCCTCATTTAGATCCTCATCTTCTTGATCTCCAGCCTCATCTTGAACGAAGAAATATCCAGACAGAAAATGCTCTCCATTGTATTCGGTATCGCCATCAACGCCAGGAGTAGTTGACCGTGCACTTCTTCCACTTGCATTATATGGTTCATAATCTGAGTCTTCTGTTTCCTGAATATCACCAGGTGCGTGAAGACCACCGTTCCTTGTTAGGTAGTAGTTTGGTTGCTTTCTTGCATTTTTCCTGGATGACTTCCTGGGTGGCTCACTAATAGTAGCTCTGATCATGACAATAGCCTTCGCATCAAGATTCGTTGCACTAGACGCAGTAAAATTCATCGAAGAGGTTTTCTCTGCAGTCCGGTCGCTTAGTTGACGGCACAAGTCAATCAAATGCCGAAATGCCTGTTATATTCCATATTTCATTCAAACTGCCACATTTATGGTTATGATTGATCTCTTACACCATCCTTTTCCTCTTTCTCTTTCGCTTAATGATAACTTTTTGTATATTATAACTTCATGCGATTCAATCATTGTCAGTCCCTCTCTGCAAGAATCACGTACTTTCATACCATGGGTGCATTTATGTATTTCGGTGTCTTCTTAAGGCTAACGAGTGATCACTGATAACGCAGAACTACGAGACCATCTGTAACTTCCTGGAAACTCCATTATTTGACACAATCTAGCGGACGTTGGCATTGGTGATAGTGGCCACCTTGAAGACCTCGCCCTTCTTGTTAGTGAGTTTGGCAACCGGCTTACCTTCCTCCTTGAAGATTACCTCCAATTGATCATTTGTGGAGAAACCTGGTTGGACCTGTTCCCAAATCTTCTTTTTGGGGTTCAGCTGCTTCTCTGGAACAAAGTCATAGCCTTCAAAGAACACCTTGTCACCAGCCTTAGAACCTGCTGGTGGCTCTACAAACTCAACCTTTTCATCGTCAGAGCCACAAAGCACCATGGCTGTAGATTTAACACCTCTCATGTTCACTGGCTTCAAGTTGGCAACGACAACTACATAACGCTCTTGCATGGCCTCCAATGAGAAGTATTTCACCAAACCAGAACACACAGTACGTGGACCTTCTTCATCACCACATTCAATGGTAGAAACATAGAGAGAATCGGCATCTGGGTGCTTAATGGCCTTTTGAATGAAACCAACACGGAAATCAATCATGCCTGGGTTTGGTGGGACAACTTCAGCAGCCTTCTTCTGCTGATCGGCTTGTGCCTTGGCCTTCTTCTCCTTCTTGGCCTTAGCAGCCTCTTCACGGAGTTTCTTCAAAGTCTCTTCATCTGGCTTACCTCTTGGCTTATCGTTCTTCTTCTCTTCCTTCTTTGTAGCATCCGCCTTGGACTCCTTGGACTCTTTGGACTCCTTCTTAGGCTTTTCCTTGATCTCCCTTGGAGGCTCAACGGAAAAGTCAATGACCAATTTCTCAGTTTCTGGTACTTCGACAAGAGTGTTTTGGATCAAATCAGCCCATCTAATGACATGACGAGTAGAAGCATAGTCCTTAGCAGCGAGCTCTTTAAGGGCTGGCAACGCTCTTCTGAAGACAATAGCATCTGCTAAAGATGGAAAGTTACCCAAAAGGTAGGTCTTACTTTTCAAGTTCTCGTTGAACTCAGGAAAAGTCTCTGGGATTCTCTTGGAAAGAGTGAGCCATTGTGACTCGAGGGCTTTTTGCTCCTTGGAAAGCTCTGGAAATGCGGCAGTGGCCGTTTCCACTTCAGAGAGAGAAAGCTTCTGAAACTGGACTGTGAGATCGGACATGGGTTCTAAGTCTTGCGCGGTCTATGAGAGGGATTTCGATGGGGTTTTGTCAGAACAGTTTCGTTCAACTTCTTCGATGGAGAAAAAAAAAGGCCCCATTTGGTGACACGGGAAGAAATGACAGATCCTCGAGGCAGTTGAATGTGGTTTCTTTAATGGTTGTTCAGATGAGTTTTTTGGGAGATTCTGTATAATTATTTAATCATTAGATAGTTATTATTATGAAGAATTTATCCTTCTGATCTCACCATTCTCCCATCCAAAACTGTTGTGGGAGTGGAACTTACGTCACCGGAAAAGAATTGCAGAAGTTCACCAAAACAAAACTTCAAAAGAGACATCTCACACGAGCTGAAGCGAGGAGGAAGGAAGATGGTGGCATCCAAGAGAACACCCCGCAAGAAGACCGCAAGGGCATGTACGCACTGTCACAAGGCCCACATGACGTGCGACGATGAGAGGCCGTGTAAACGATGTGTCTCTAAGAACCTTGGTGATACTTGTGTTGATGCTCCAAGAAAAAAGAAGAAATATCTGATGGACGTACCTGAGGGGCTCGAAAAAGGTAATGGTGCTGCTCCTATGACAAGTACTTCATCTGCAGCCTCGATAGATTCTGTTCAATCTCATATTCTTCCCCAATCGCACCATCAACATGATCGTGCACTTCATGATCATCCGCAACAGGAACAGCAGCAACAACATCAGCAACTTCGTGAACAATTTCAGGAACAGCAACATGCAGAACAATCACATTCTCTTCATCAGCTGGCTAGTCCACATCCACAACACGTAGATTCCCTCCATTTCGGCCAACATCACCCAAATTCTAAGTTCATGTCCAATGCTGCCAATTCAGAGTACTCAATCTTGTCAGATATCATACGGCAGGAAGACTACATGGATATGCGACACAGAACAGGGTCTATAACTCCGGTGCCGGCTGATATTTATACCACTCTCAGACAGGGTGATAAGTCAATTAATCAGTATATGTTGGGGCATGTTCAAGACCAATTATTGACATACCCACAAGTGAGGCAACATATTGAAGGGGAAAGGCTATCAGAACAAGAACCAGGAAAGAAGGGTGCGCTATCATTTTCTATAGCATTTGACGATCAAGCAGAGTACTCCCCTTTGTCACCATTTGGACTCCGTTTCAAAGATTCTGAAGATATATATTCCAAAATTGGTTCACCATTCAGTTATACCCCTGGTTTTCACTCATTGATTCGCTACTTGAAGCAGAGGTTTAATCGTCAAGACTTGATCAAGATGGCTAAGGCTATGTCAAGTTATAGACCAAGTTTCATAGCTTGCACGAATACATTGAAAGAGGACGATTTGATCTTCATGGAACAGTGCTTTCAGAGAACTTTATTGGAGTATGACAAATTTATATCAATATCAGGAACTCCAACCATTGTTTGGAGACGTACAGGACAGATCGCTTATGTTTCTGAGGAATTTTGTATTTTGACTGGATGGACAAAGGAAGAATTATTGAACAAGGTGACTTTTATAGTGGAACTGATGGATGATCCAAGCGTCGTTGAATACTTTAATCTGTTCTCTACTATCGCATATGGTGACTTTCGAGGTGCAACTATGGCTGGGTGTACCTTGATAACGCAAGATCACTCTACGATAAAGACGACTTGTATGTGGACATTGAAAAGAGATGTGTTTGGTATCCCAATGATGATTGTTGGCAACTTTCTCCCGATCTTGCAATGAAATACGTATTATTTGTTAATCTACAACAGAATATTCTGAGAATTTCCGAAAACCGTTCCGTAAGAGTTCCTGAACTAAAAAAAGAGAGGCATAGATTATTGAGCCAAGATGGACTTGACAAATTCGACGTAGTCGACATTGCCGTCCTTGGTGACGTTAACACCTTTCAACAGCTCATCAACTTCGGCATCAGTCAACTTTTCACCAACAGAAGTCAAGATGTATCTCAATTCACCAACACCGATGTAACCGGATCCTTCTTTATCAAACACTTGGAAACCTTTAATGTAATCCTCTGGCTCACCCAAAGGCTTGAACCCATCTGGGCGGTCAATGATCTTTATGTATGTGTCAAAATCCAGATCACCAGAGATCTGGGATTGCAAATCCTCAATCTCAGCCAAGGTTGGATTTTGACCAACGGCACGTAGGAGATCACCAAGGGACTCTGGAGAGACTTTGCCCGTGCCTTTTTTGTCAAAGAGGGAGAAGGCGTCTTTGTAGGTCTTTGTGTTAGAGGACTAGAAAAGATTGTTAGTAAATATATAAATATTGTATATCCCATATGACACTCACCATTTCTAGTTTCTTTATATGGCTCTTCGTTGTCGTTAAGGGAAAGCGTTGTAGAACGTTTTTTCGCTTTCGTGTTTCGATCTTTGTTTACATTTCGCGTTTGGAGGCCATGACGAACTACGGGGGGTTGGTATTCTAGAATATTTTATGAATATGATGTAATATATATATACCAGGATATTCACGAATGAATTCTCAGAATTCAGAAGCAGTTTTTCAGCACTTCTCATAATCCTAAATTTTACAGTATTCCAGGGCGTTCTCGCAACACCAAACAACTCAAAAGACAACGACCAAGGCTAATCAAAAAAAAAAATTCTGCCATTTCAATCAATTTCGAGGTCTCGTTACTTTAACTGTGCTCGCTCTCAAGAAGTGAATCTACCAGACGGAGAACTTCATCACTCTCTTGACGAGCAGTATGGTCCTCATTGTAAGATGGGTTCTCCAATTTGTCCTTAACAGCTTTGTCCAAGAGCGTTCTGAGCTCTTTCACCAGGACAGCATTTTTACTCCATGTCTTAATTGGCAGCCATGAGTCGAGAACGATACCTGGTGATTGCTTTCCCACTGAGATAGCGGAGAGGTCATATGTGAAGGTACCACCAAAGAGAAGTGTGGATAGTGTAGTTGTTGGTGTGATGTCTCTCAGAAAGAGCTTTGAAGTGATGGTGGAGGAGTTGTAAACCACAAATGATGACGACAAGTTCTTTTTCTTGGAGTTGCTGCATTTTGGAGTAAAGTTCACCTCACGCTGTTGTAATTTTTCAAACTCCTGAGATCCCTTTTCCTCCAACTGTAGTTCTTGTATCTGTGATTGGGAAAGCTCCTTGTTACTTGTCTCAAACAAGACAGATGATGGATGGATGAATGCTCTTGTAGCAGGAAGTTTATCCACCGTGAGATCAGATTCGTCCTTCAATTGACCAACTTGAGTGATATACTCTTCGTTTCTGATCCAGTACTTGATCAATTTGGCATCAGGATCCACTTGCACGGAACCAGCACTGGTGTTGAAGAATTTTGGATCGGGTATTTGCACTCTCGCAACTTGTGGATAGAAAGCGCCTGTAATAATCGATCTCACAACATTAATATTTTTCCCATTTCTATTCAGATTAACATCACCCTCTTGGTACCTCAATGGAATAAACCCAATATCCTCCAAGATGGAGATGTATTGGACCTTTGCAGACTTAATCTCACCCAATTTAGTGAAAGACAAACAGTTCTCTTGTATGTATTTCTTCTTTTCATGAGATGATTCAAGTGCAAAATATCTCTCTACGATCAATACACTTGAGATCAAATCACCAACACCTCTGTTCTGTAACAAAATACTCTTGATCTTATCTCTGTTCTCTTGAGATTGAATGAAAGGAGTCCCAGACCCTAGCACAGAAGCGATCAAGATTCCAAAATCTGTGCAACCAAAGATGATCGAATAAATCAATAAAATGCCATGCTTTGGATCAATAATAGGCAATAACGAAACAAACTTACCCAACTCTGTCAATTCATCGTACTCATCGATCAATCTCGCGCACTTCAACAACTCCTCGGATTTCAGTAATGCATCTCTGGGCGGAGGATCGATACCACTGTTGAGGAAAGCTATGACATCCTTGACACCAATTGTCTTCACAACCAGATACAAAGAGTTCAAATTGATTCTCTTAATCTCAGGAATTGGGCTGTCCATCATGCTCTCATGGGTCTCCTTGGTGAAAAGCTTGTATGAGACACCTTGAGAAACACGACCAGCACGGCCTCTTCTCTGATTAGCCTCTGCTTTTGATTCAAATGCTTCAACGAGACGAGTTGAGTTATCAAGGGCGTTATAAGTCATGGATTTCACCTTTCCAGAATCAATTGTGGCAACACAGTCATTGATAGTGATAGAAGTTTCAGCAATATTGGTAGAGACGATGATCTTTCGTTTCGGAGCATAATTTGCAAAAACTCGATGTTGGTCCTGTGGTGTAAGAGCAGAGTGTAATGGAAAAATCACGCTTTCTTTCGTGAACTTTTGTTGGATAGTGCGGATACATGCGTTAATCTCAGCAACACCAGGCAAAAAGATCAAGATAGAACCTCTATTTGAAGCTCTTTCAAGATCTTCATCGATCTTTATAACAAGTTCGGCGATTAAGTCATAGTTAACTCGTCCTGATGTGAAAAAGTTAGAGTCTGGTTTAGGTCTGATCCATTCATCATTGATCTGGATCTGGAATTTAGTCTTCTCCAGCACGTCATCCAAGTAGAAGTCTTCAATTGGGAATGTGCGACCCTTAATATGAGCAGTATCAATCTCTGGAAAATATGACTTGAAGACAGATGTATCGACGGTAGCACTCATGAGTACAATCTTCAAGCTCTTAAACTTACACAGAAGTCTCTTAATCATGATGATAATAAGATCAGTCTCCATAGATCTTTCGTGCACTTCATCGATGACCAAAATAGAATCGTTCAAGAATTCATCGCCACTTTGTAGGAACTTCACTAGAATACCTGTAGTGAGAAACTTTATTCTTGTGTTCTTGTTAGATTTGTTAGCACCTCTGATGATGTAACCAACTTCTTCACCACACTTGGTGACTCTTTCATATGCAACTCTCTCAGCAAGACCAATAGCTGAGATTCTTCTTGGCTGTGTACACAATATCTGGGTCTTATAGTTCCCCTTTGAATATAGATCATCCAAGATGAATTGAACTAACTGGGTAGATTTACCAGAACCAGTCTCACCAGTCACCAAGCTGATTCTGTGGGAGTTGATCACTTTTAGCAGATTCGCCTTCTCATTCCAAGCAGGTAGTTTTGATCTTTCCTCACGCATCACCTTTATCTCTTGCGACTCACATCTCTTAGTATAATCATCCTTGATAAACCTAATATCAGGGTTTGATCTAAACACCCTACGCCCTTTTCCGTTAGATGAAACGATATCTAGATCATCAACGCCCTCCACAATAGTTTTTGGGCTCTCCAATAAGCGTCCAGGATTCTCAATGATCTCATCGCAGTTTTGCTGAAGCCAGTCAACAATAGAAAAGATGTATGAATCGCCAATGAAGTTCTGGATCGTATATTCTGCAAGCTTGGATATGATTCTGAGTTTGATGTAGTTCGGCAGCTTAATATTTGTATCAATAGTAGAGATTAAAAACCCAGCAAGCTGATAAGGATAAGCATCTGGCTTGTATACTGTCACCTGTAACATATCATTAAACCTTATGGTGACTGATGAATCACTGAGCTTCTTGATATGACTTGGATCATAAATCATACTCAGGCTCTCAATCTCCTCATTCCAAATTTCCTGAGAGTCCATTCCATCATGGCTTGCATCTTGTGTATAGTCAGAATACTTACAAGTTAGCGATACAATTGCCCTAGTCAGGTCGATGTTGTTGCTATTGAGAGAGACAATGGCCTCGGACCGAGAAATTCCGAACTCTGTAACTTTCTTTACAATGATTTCATTCTTATCAGCAACAGTAACAGTGTCATTTATACTTGGATCTGAGAAATATGGTGGGAGATCATCATCAGGAACATTGAACAAGAGATACGACAATGGATCTTGGAACTTCAGCGCTTCTTGTATATGTGATTCCCTAAATCCAATTGATGAAAGAAGCTTCGTGATAGATTCGGGATGTGGCTTGGAAGCAAGTTTCCAGGTAATGTGATGACGAATAGACTGTTGAATCATATCACGCTGATTGATGGAGAATCTGAAAGAGGGCGCAGAGTCCCAGACTTTCTTAGGGAACTTAACATGACGCTCTTTTTGAGGTGGAGTTGCTGACCTTTTGGCCCCTTTGTTCTCTGCTGGAGTTTCAATGTTCTTCTTCACGGAAGTCAAGACCATCGGTGTCTTTTTCGTCTTTGACTCATTGTTTAACCTCACTTGTTGCTCTTTCTGCTTTATCTCCTTCAACTTTCGCTCCTCCAGCACAACCTTGAAGGGGTCATTGGTATATGTTCTATTGTGCTTTGTAGGGTTCTCTTTCAGAACTTTCTTCCTATCGTCCTCTAATATACCCCAAGCATCTTTGAACTCTCTTGGTAAAACCATATGTAAACTCTTGTTGAAGCATACTCTATGCAAAGCTGCAGTAGCAGCGTAATATCTGGCTTCTATTGGTGTCTCCTTAGCGGCTAATGAATGAGGACATTTCACGATGATCTTCTCTTTGGTTTTCGGTTCTATCCACCCAAGAACAGCAGTTGCAACCATACCATTCTTCACTTTAATCATATCATATTCGACTCTTTCCCATTTAAGCCTCTGTGCATGCTCATGCAAAAGTGCAATTGGAGTCTTACCACTTGATGGCCTAACAATAGGATGGGCAGTTTTATCATTTGGAGGATCTGGTTCTTTAGAGTTCTTACTTTTCTTCGACTTTTTCTGTGGTGCTGGTAGTTCGACAGCTTCGCATTTGGAATTCTTAGAAGTGACTTGTGGATTGGTCTCTTTTTTGGGGTTCTTCTTGGCCATTGCAGGCAGTAGAGATAGCAAAATGGTGAATTTCAATGAGTGTGATGTGAAAGTTCGAGACATCTGAAAAGTTCGGTGATGAGTTCGTGGCAATACCGAATAGTTTTAGTGAATCCAAAAAGTTGTACTGAATCAAGAAAAGAATGGGGATGATAAAGAGATCGCTACACATTCGCTCAGGATTTACACTTGAATAGAATCTAGATTATAGCATTGAAATTTGAAAATTGAAAGCAATGAACTTCTTATGTCTAAATCGAGCTTCATAACCCTATGTTTTTTTTTTGCCGTGGTTGTTAAATACATCTATTTTCATCATCAAAGGTTCTCTGTCTTGAGCCTTGACGTGGTTGACTGGTTCATCAAAGGTTCTCTGTCTTGAGCCTTAACGTGGTTGACTGGTTCATCAACTGTTCAAAGGTGGCGATCTTAATTCCAATCTCATCATCAGCCCATCCTCATCTCTCACCAATTCACAAATACAGGCAGTCTGTTGCAACCCAGCCAATTTCGCCAATTATACACAAACTTTAGTTTGACTTTGGCTA
Organism: Williopsis mrakii; assembly: GCA_003706445.3. NCBI lineage: Eukaryota > Fungi > Ascomycota > Saccharomycetes > Phaffomycetales > Wickerhamomycetaceae > Williopsis > Williopsis mrakii. The sequence continues at coordinate 30,423 of PPLH03000017.1, forward strand.
ACGTAAAACCCTTCAAAGAACCGTCAGCGTGTGGGAATGATGTGAAAGAGTGATGGATATTACTAACATATTTTTTTAATGCCTAAAAGAAACAACCATTCTCCGGTATGGTGTAGTGGCTAACATCCGACGCTCTCACCGTCGAGCCCCGGGTTCGATTCCCGGTACCGGAATTTTTTTGGGCCGGGATGTAACTCCCGCTGCTGCGCTTACCGTAGGTTTTCAGGACCCAATCTCACCTGTATCTGATCTTTTTGGTTCTTGACTCCCATATACTTATCTCTATTGCGGACCGCATAACTATTTGTCTCCCTAGTTTCCATCCCAACTTATAAAATGGTCTCAGAATCTCAGATTAAGTGTCGTTCTCTAAGAGTGCAACAGGGCGAAATCTTGTTTTTCATATTTATGTCGGGATCACATTAACGATTTGAGTTGCGCAGAAGCGTCCATTTTATTCCAAACTTCTCAAAATTGAGAGATCTTTTATCAAGAGCGCTGAAACCATTGAACGAAAGAAGCGCATGGTCTCTGAAGAGTTTCTAAATCATGTATATCCAACGTATCCTTTTCTACATGAAGTTACTGGGACCCTTACAGGTGATTTTGGAGAACCTGACAGCTTTTAAGCCGGTGACTGTATTTGGCTCCAAAAAGTGTGCTGTTCATGTCTATAAGCGACAGGATGTTGAATTGTTACCTGGAAAGTCTAGTTTGATTCACCGCTTGTGTTGCGCTGTTTTTTTAACATCAGATAATGGCCCACACACTATCTGTTCAGCATCAGACTTTTGGAACAACAATATGGAAAAGAGCCAGAAGCTTCCAACAGACTTATGTATCTGATATTAGAGCTAAGAATCCAGAGGTTCTGGTATCATTGTAAAAAAGATCCGAGATTTCTGGTTTGGTTATTGCTACCAGAATGGTTTGTTATGTTGGTGAGTTCTTTGATGGTTCTTCTAAAACGATGTACTTTGAGGTCTCCTCGAGACATCTATTCCGCCCCTCTATTGATGCCTCCTTTGAAGTGAGCATCAAAAGGCCTCAAGGTCAAATATTTTCTTAGACTGGCTATACACTTGAACAGAAATTTCACTGACCATTATCAACTACATGTTACTTTGCTCCGTGCGGCGAATTTCACTAAATATGTACCGAAAAAGGATGATGAAACTGAGAACGTCGTTCACATCTGGAAATTCTTTAGGAACCAATCGTGAGAGTCAATTATATAACGAAAAGACAGGATGTGCACTCATTTTTTCTCCATTAAAGGGAGGACTTTTCTAGTCATTGTAATGGAAATTGTATTTCCTTGCGTTGCGCATGTGGGCGACCATGGAAACAAATACGCTCTCCTCTAGACATTAAAACATTGTTATATTATAATAAACGTAAACAAAAGAATCACAAAATCAACTCATCAAGCCTTTAACAAGGCTTCGATCTGTGGCTCAAGAGATTTTGGCTTAGTCAAAGAAGAGAAACGCTCGACAACCTTACCATTCTTGTCAACAAGAAACTTTTCGAAGTTCCACTTGATGGCCTTGAAGCCCAATAGACCCGGCTTTTCGTTTTTCAAGTAGTTATACACTGGGTCCGCACCAGAACCGTTAACTTCGATCTTCTTCAAGACAGGGAAAGTGACACCGTAGTTCAGTTTACAGAAAGATTGGATCTCCTCATCGGTGCCTGGCTCTTGACGGCCGAAGTTATTGGATGGGAAACCGATGATGACAAGGCCTTGATCTTTGTACTTCTTGTAGATTTCCTCCAATTCTGTGTATTGTGGAGTGAATCCACACTTGGAAGCAACATTAACGATAAGGACAACCTTGCCTTCAAGATCCTTGAATGGGAATGGGTTTCCTTCCTTATCAGCTGGAGCGAGCTCGTAGAACTTGGACATTATGGTTGTTATGAGCTATGTATGTGTGTAGATCTGATCTATATGGATACCTCAATTGACCAGTGGAGATGAAACGGCCAAGTTTGACTGTATTTATATCACCTGGTTTTTTCTGCCACAGCCTCGGAAAGAAAATTAAGAACTGTATTTGCCGAGCGAAGCACAACAATTTCTAAGCTGAACGGGCCTTAGACCCTTTTGACAGCTTGATATTTTGGAAATTTTCGAACACCGTGAAACATGAAGGAAACTGCATCCATACCGTATTGTACTTTACATTTACTAAGGAGATAATTACGGATATTGCGTTTCTGGACCTCCTGAGTTACGAAATCGGAAATTGGTTCAAAGATCAGCTTCTGCACCATCTATTGGATGTCAGTCTCAGCCGGTCTTCAGTTGGGATAAATCTCAACCAGGTCGCGTTGGACCCCGATCGATCAGTTTAATATAACGTAATAATAGGGCATACACAAGAAGTGCGATAAGCGATTCATCAGTATCATTATAAGTGTTATATATAAGTGTTATATGCCTGTATATACATCACATCATATAGACCACCCAGCACATCATACAACTAATCATATGTTGATTGGCTTCTGCAACAGATGGCCCATTCTCTCGATCTTTGTTCTCAAATACCCATCAACCTCTTTGCTCTTAATTCCTTCTGTACCACCGTTCTTCCAAGCCAATGGAACCATTGCCACTCTCTCCACTACTTTGACCAGACGGTCTTTACCTTCGACAGCAACAATCTTATCTGGGTTATTCGTCAAGAGTTTGATTTCCTGGAGACCCAAGTCCAAAAGAATAGCTGATGCCAAAGAAAAGGATCTTGCATCTGCTGGATGTCTCAGTAAGAGATTTGCCTGGACAGTATCGGCACCCAGATCTTGTAAGTTATAAGCCTTAAGTTTCTCACCGAGCCCAATACCACGACCTTCTTGTCTTAGGTAAACGATACATCCACGTCCTTCTTTACCCATCAATCTCCCAGCTTCATCGAACTGTTCACCGCAGTCACATCTGGCACTCCACGCTGTTTCACCTGTATAGCACTCCGAATGGATTCTAACCAAGGTGGCCTTCTCTTCCTCAGATAGCTCATATATGAGTTCGCCATTCGCATCAAACTTCACCTCTTCGCCAGTGACATCGTCCTGGTCGGCGATTATACGTCCTGGCCGTAATCTACCTATGTATGCGCCTCTTGTCATACGATCGCTCTGTGTCTCCCCTTCACGACGCTTAAACAGAGACTTTGACCGAATCTTCTCACCAAAGACAATAGCGAGGTGCTCTTTATTGTCGACGTTATTTGAATACAAATGTAAAAAGATCTCTTGTCCTTGTGTTGTTGGAATTCTTGCTCTTGCGATACATTGAACCTCTGGTAATAAGTCAGGAAGACCTTGTCTCTGTTGCTTGGCCAGTTCTGATTCCACCACGGGGATTCCTAGAGGGGTAGAAGGGATTGATGATGGTGGTGACACCGCAGGGGATATCACAGAGAGATCGCTGAATAACTCAGTGGTTGTATGGATCTGTTTTGGTTGTGGTTGTGCAATCTTGTCTGTCATCTGTGTGGGGTACTTTTAGGTCTATGACTCTGCTTTCTTCCCAGTAATTCTCTCTTACTCGTTAGCTTAATTTATTAAAGATTGCTGGTGGTAACGGTGTACAAATTGCTTGATCAAGATCTGTTCCTCTTCTGATAGGAAAGCTAGGGTCGAACTTCCTGTTCTCTCTGGTCAAAATGTCGTTGGGAAAAACTGTGGCGAGCGGTCCGCGAACGTTTCCGTGTTACGGGGCCAATGGGTGGACGAGCTTGCTGTGATAGACAGTGTGCCGATCTAAGGGAAAGAGTTGGAGAGTCTTTTCAGGTCTCCTTGGGCTTTCCAATGTGAAGTTTTATGGAATTGTCTGTCTTCTGGAAGTCTGCTCTAGTGGTGGAAAGTCTGCCGTTTTAAGTACTATGTATGTATCAGCCATTAGTAATGGCACTCTGACTAACAAAACGATAATGCAGGCGAGGTAATTGTAATCCACTCGAGCAGATCGGTGCTGTTGTGCCCTGAAGGGATCTAGTTGTAATTACTAGTTCTAAAGGTTCTACAACCTGTATGCATAGTAGGAATGAATTTGCTCAAGTGATCTGTGACCTATGGCAGATTTGTCTTGTAAAGTTCGGGGTTCCAAAAGCGACCGATCGAAACTTTTGACACAATCCAACTAGCCATTTACTATATTCGGTCAGGACTCAAACAACCCACTATATGAACATGGTATCTCTCACTCGCAATCAGATTCTCTTGGGCTCAGGGCTCATCGCCTCTACTGCCTTCATCGCCTCTCGCAATTTCTGGTGGACTCCGCGTAAGGTGATTGAACCACCAGAGTCAACAAAGCAGGGTAATAGAATCTTCCTTCCTGTGAGATTTGAGAACGAGATTGATAGTCTTCTGTTGATAAAGAGGCCGTTACTGATGAATTTCACTATACGAGGTGAGCCATACTGTAACAAGATGACCGGTGCTCTTCAGAGAATTGTCGCATACGAGACAGACAAGAAGGTGAACATGGTTGACATTGAAGCAGATTTTCCAGAAACGAGAGACTTATTAACAAGATTCGGTGTGAAAAACATTCCAACTATAGTTGCTGTGAGAAAGACCTTCCCTGTCGATTACTATGTGGATAGAAACCTCTTGGATAACCCAGAAGACGAGCCAGACTGGCAAAAATTGAAGGCTTTCATTGAAAAGAATGCAGACCCTGAAGATTCTTGAGTATATGTACACATTTAATTATGGATTCACCTTCTGATCTGGCGACCACACATGGACTACGCAGTCATAAAAACTGCAAGTGGCCACTTTAGACCCCTCAGGACTCCAGTCACAACCATAAACCATCGACTCATGTTGATCTTTGTAAAATCTCTCCACAATAGGTTCTGTATCACTTTTGGCCCCAATAATGCGTGCTCCATCATACATGCAACATGTCAATAATCTATCATCACCGCTGAGCGGGCTTGGAACGAATCTCCAAACACCACCACCCAAAGTGACCTTCTCTTTCACTCTCGGAGGAATCCCTTGCATCAATCCTATATCTGGTATATATCTTAGATCTAATGTGCGTAAACAATCATCGTAAGAGCCTGTCCATATTGTATAAGGCTTATTCATGAACCAGTCACCTCTTCCATGATGATCACCAGGTTGTGCTGTCTGAATAGCTGTGATTCCAGCATCATGGATCCTCTTGGCTTCAAACACGGCCATATTATCTGGCTCACGAACATCATGTGCCATTAAAGAACTATCATCGCCGCCACTGAAAACTACGTTGAGTAATTCTGCAGCATTTCCAAACGCACCAGTCCATGCTTGTAATTGATGCTGTGATGTGAAAAAGCGAGGTTCGGAACATTTATCTGATATGACATCAACAAGAGCCACGTATCCCTCCGTGGTGGTCAATAGAAGTCTATTTGGTATCACCTGTGATGGTATGACTGAAGTAATGAGCTCGTCAGTGTCAAATAATAGAGCATGATGCAGTAATTTCAAATCATCTTGATCAAATCTCCAGATCCTAAGGTCCCCAGTGGAATGTGCAGTATAGATTATTGAATCGTCGAAGGGGGAGAACTTCAAGTCCAAAATTGCACTCTCAGTAGGATGTGAACTTAAGAGGTTCAGTTGATCATCAATAAGGTTGTAGATATCAATAGACCCATGACGAGACTTATCATCTTCCAGTTTATACGTTCCCACGAAGATCAATGAACTGTCAGACGGGTGGAACCTCAGGGCACAAGGTGGCAACTTGGACTTTGTAAATGCGAAGCCTTGAGCTGTAGGTATGGTCATGGCTGGCTATCTTTTACTCTCTGTGTCGCAAAAGGAAGATCGTTTCCTGGATGAGTTAGTTATGTGTCAACCTGAAAATTTTTGGCATCGGGGAAAGTTCATGGACTGAGAGCTATTAAATTTCAAGCGAAGGACCAGAAAAGCAACTAGGCTGCCTGAAACACGAAGATTTCTCAATAACCATACCATTAGCAGTCGAATTGTTCAAATTCTATACCTTAATATTACTATCATATAAAAAAAGCAGACGGGTAGAACAAGCAGCTCTAAATCTCTAATGAGATTCAAATGGATCATTAACATAGTATATTATTATCATTGTAAAAGACTCAAGAGGTACACTGCAGATGATAGGCGATCAAGATCAGTCGCCCGCGCAGTACTTGGTATACAGAATAATATTATAGCTTCAACACTAGCACTAGTAGCACCAGTCAATACAAATTATGAATGGAGTTAGACGCCAGCGCAGCGCCTGGTCGAAAAATTCTGGCGCGCGCGCGGCGGACGCGATATATAAAAAATATATGCCCCACGTGGGGCTCGAACCCACAACCGTACGATTAAGAGTCGTAAGCGCTACCGATTGCGCCAGCGAGGCTTTGTGTTGTTTTCCGTTTTCTTATGGTCTTCCTAGACACATATTTTAGCATCTGAATTCCCAGATAACGAAACGCCTGTTGCATAATTAATATCTATATGTAAAGGCTAATCAGAGAGGAAAGAAGAATTTTATGAGTTATTTTTTATGGCGACTTCGCAGTGAGTATATCGTCATTCAAGAGGAATTAATAACGGCATGACAGCCATATTTGTCGTTCAGCTGCTATTCAAGAGTACTCCAAGACTCCATATTCCACCATGTTTAGATCAATTAGAATTTAGCAGTGTTGGATTAATTTGAACAAATTTTCGGAAACATGATAATCATTTATATTTCGACATACCTTGTTTTCAAATCTTCCAACAATACTGTGAGTCACCTATTCTTGAGAAAGTACAAGAATTACACTAAAACATCAAAAATTTCTCTTCACCAAGTGTCGCATGAGGAGATGCAAAAACTGGTCCACCACATCCATCTACCTACAACCCTATTATACTTTTATAGCCATTGAATTCATGCTCTGCGCTCTTCGAACAACAGCAGATCTGCCCGTTTCTGCTTTGACACAAAATTCGAAAATCAAAACCTGCCAAAAGCAGAGGAGGGGGGAAATTCCCCCCCATCTCCCCGTTTTCGAAGGCAGCAACATCGAACTTTTCAGGCATCGAGCAATATTCAAAGAGAACTAGGCTGAGGATCAGTCAATAGCTAACCCTTTTCCAACACACCAACTACTTCACAGAATCTTCAAATGACGGAGTCCATGGAGCTCAAACAACGTAAGGGGCACAAAAGCGAAGATAGACCTGGAGAGGAGGCCACAAGTTCCTCCAATGGTACAAGGGTGAGACAATTATCCAATGAACTCAAAGACCTCGATCCTGGACGCGTCCCGAAGATCAAAGGCATGAAGTTTGCGCCATTGTCAAGACCTTTGCATAGACGGCTTGAAACTGCTGCGGTACTATGGCATACTGTGTCTATCCCTGTTTTCATTACACTGTTCTTTATGATGTTGGCAATCCCGGTGTTTTGGATAATCATGGTCCCCTATATCATATACTGGGTATTTGATCACTCTTCGTCCAATGGAACTGTTGTGTCGAGATATTCGGAATGGTTCAGAGGATTGGACATATGGACACAATTCTGTAATTTCTTCCCAGTGAGTATCCATAAAACACATGACCTTGAGCCGACGTGGACTGAGGTTGAGATTGAGGATGACGTATACAAATTCCTTTGGTTCTCCTGGAAGAAGAAACCATACATGAAGAAAGTCGCTACAGGTCCCAAATATATCTTTGGATTACATCCCCATGGCGTGGTCTCACTTTCTGGGTTCGGCGCAGTGGCTACCAACGGTGCAAATTGGTCAGGGATTTTTCCAGGTATACCTACATGTCTCCTAACGTTGATCAACCAGTTCTACATCCCACTTTATAGAGAGTACCTCCTCGCCTTGGGAATTACATCGGCAAATAGAACCAATGCCCTCAAGATCTTGGAACAGAACTACTCCATTGCAATTGTGGTTGGTGGTGCTCAGGAGGCGCTACTAGCAAGACCAGATTCCAACGACATAGTTCTTGCAAAAAGAAAAGGTTTTGTGAAGTTGGCTCTAGAGAGTGGGAATACAGGATTGGTGCCATGTTATTGCTTTGGCGAAAATGATCTCTATAACATCTTAGAGCCAGGTGATGAATCTTTTGGTAGAAAGCTTCAATTCTGGTTAAAGAGGACTTTTGGATTTACTTTGCCGTTTTTCCATGCACGGGGTGTGTTTAACTACGATTTTGGCTTACTCCCATGGAGAAGACAAGTCACATTGGTCACTGGTAAACCTATAATGATACCACATAAACCAGAATACACCAAAGTTGATATCGACAATTATCATAAGCTGTATATGGACGCATTGAAGGAATTGTTTGATGAATATAAGGAACAGTATATTCCAGATGGAGCGGATGTGGAGCTCAATATCGTTGAGTGAGACCTGTTTTGTTTTCTGACGATCGTTACGATATATATCTTGCGTAATAACAATTATGTAGTATGTGTTATATAGTACAAGAAAATATCTAAATGTTCTTCAGATCCACTCCAGAATCTTCATTCGTCATCATCGCGGTTGATACTTTCACGATCTCCTGACTTACTGAAACCTCGCACGAGTTAACAATTTCAATCTGATCGATCGACATATCACCACTATTGCTCACCATCTTTGTAGCAGGAAGTTTATGCGATCTTGTCAAGCGTGGTACCTGCGTTGGTGTCGACTTTGAAGGTGCTTGTAACGGCTGAATGATTGAACCAGGGACCATGACCCTTCCCAATTTACAAACCTGATTAGCCCAGCTTTTTATCTCAGTTGATGGTTGTTTCAAAGGCTTCCAACTTGGTCTGCAGCCTTTGGTCAACTCCTTGACGACATCTTCTTGACCCCAACCATGTTCCCAATTCTGTCTCTGTAGTCCGATCAAATGTGCAAAGACGCCGGATGATAGTGCACCGTCTGAGTAGCCACCTTCTAAGAGTGAAAGAATAACTCCGTTAGATTCCTTGTCTGCCAGCTTAACGACATCAGACGTGAATTTGGCATAGAATGACGTTGGGACATTAACACCATGTCGCTGCATCGTTTGCACTTCATACTCAGAGGCATCAAACCCGGCACTTATAACCACGAGTGCTTTGAAAGGCGGAACCACCTGCCGCGAGTTTCTGGACCTGTGATAGTGTTCATTGTGTTCCTTTCTCGAATTGACGAGGAATTCATCAGCTTTTTGAAGCAAGATACTATATCTTTCCCTATATAATCTATAGAAATCTTCTTCGTCCTCATAAGGTTGGAGATGGACATTCCAGATATTCAAGTCATGTGCCATGATACATGTCGAGGCATTCTTGACGTTTGTTGGAGTGGCATAGCCAAGCTCAGTCGGGAAGGAGTTTATATCATGCAATGAGAAATACCCAACTTTTGGGGAATTTGCTTCTTTCTTCTCATGATCGTCAGGATCAGGATTTCCTGCTTCATATCCTGCAGCGATTTCACCAAAATCTGGTTCAAAACCTGCCTTTTGCCAACAGATATCTTGAGATCCATCACCATGGTGGAGATCAAAGTCCAGAATAACTGCATGCGTAACACCTTGAGACTTTGACGCATATTCCACTGCAATATGGGCATTGTTGATTAAACAGAACCCAGATGGGACACATGCATGGCTATGATGACCCGGCGGCCTTATGGCAACAAATGCTCTCTTGGGAGTCTCTTCATCATCCCTAAAGATACAGTCCACCGCTGTTTCTACGGCACCAATGACACCAGTAAGAGCATCCAGAGAACTATTGGTAACGTAGATATCTCCACTATTCCACTGTTCAGGGACCTCTACTTGGCCTTTTGATAACTTCGCCTCACTATCTTTACAGATCTTCTTAATATCAGCCGGCCAGTTTTTGCCATGGATCTTCAAGACGTGTGGGCTAGTCAAGGGCGACTTTTTCGTTGAGGACATGAGTGTGTAATGCGCAGGATACATAGACAGTGCGGCAGCAATTCCCATGGATGTAGCTAATAGTCTCTGTGGCCTTTCCACTATTGTGGACAGGTATGTTTTAGATACCCACGTTCTTCCAAATGCATGCTTTGTAGATAATGGAGATAATATAACCAACGTCTTACTCTTATTAGGAATGAATTGCGAGTTCGTAACGACATGTGGGTTTTTCGAGAGGAAGTTGATGAACTCTTGCTTGAACTCCTTTAACGTGTCCTGCTCCTCTCCAGTGTTACTATAGATGCTGTTGTCACTAATGTCCAAGTTAGACAGTACCTGCAATAAGGTGTCGTCATCCATAGGAGTGTGCATTTGAAACATAGCAATTTCCTGTGATTTGCGTACTGGTTGTACTTCTTTCCTGAGTTTTGTTTTGTTTACTTTTCAACGCGTTCACTGCACTGTGATAACGCAAGGGCGGACATAAGAGTACCAGGACGTACAGGAAAGTAAAATAGTTGAGCGTTAAAAAATTCTGTATTCTGATACAGTAAAAAAAGTAGTAGTACATAGCGTGTTCTTTGTGTTCGTTCGAAATCCTCTCAGTTTTCTCAGTTTTCTCATTTATCTCTTCCTTTACACATGCGAAGGGCCCCCTTACTTACCATTCAGACTCGCCAGTCGCCTTTTGAAAAGTATAGTCCTTCCCATTTACATTCAAGATACCATCTTTCAAGTTACATTTCCACTTATTCTTCACTCTCAGCACTTTTTCATAGAGACATAGCATAATCATACCATCGCCGTCTTCACCATCTTCATCAAACCCTTCAGCTTCTTCATCCGTGTCATCCAGGTCAGAGTTGATGTCATCAGAGTCCAAAGACGCCAACGTTCTCTCTTTCTTCAGTTCTGCTTCTCTTTGTCTCTCTAGTGATTTAGTCAATTGTCCATTGTCATCTTTAACTTCAAACGAGAACTCCGCACCATTTCCTGAAGAGGGAACGGTACTACCATCTTCTTTCTTTCCAGGTAACGGGAGCTCAAATCTTGAGCCCATGTCATTCAGCACATGCAGCTGATCAGCTTCCGTTAATGGGGGACCCCACGAGAAATTGGCCACACGGGTCTGTCCGAGATTTTCAAGCCACAGGGAGCGTAAATCCTGGAGTGTAGCCTCATCTATCCCGATATCTTCAAAGTCTTGTCTTGATTCATTGATAACTTCGTTTATTATCCTCTCGTAAATGAGACCAGCTTCGGAGTTGGACATAGTCGTTATTTCAAAGTTGTGTGGTCAAGGAAACAGGTCAAAACTGTAATTTATCAGGCAAGCGCGACAACCTGAGAGACACCGAGGGTACGGACAGGCACAAAGTCAAAGGAAAAACCGTTTAGTATTGTGTTCGTCACTGTTTTGGACTCCTTATCGTAGGTTAAGAGAGTTCCATTGCCTCGTTTTTATACTTTTTCGCCCAGCGACCCGGTTAGGACAGCAGATTAGGTGACATAGTCGTCCATTTCCAGTTGTTCTGTTGGGATTATTCGTTATTTCGGGGAAGATATTGATCAGAGAGTAGATTTTGCTATACAAGAATCTGAGAGATGAACAATTGTGTAATTTATGTACAACATACGTATTATACGAAATCCCCGGTTCACCTCGGTAAATTTGGCTGGTTGTTGTACGTTGTCATGGCAACGGTTGTACCTCTTCACCGATTTGTTTTTGTTTACTTTTCATGGGGGTTTTGTTTTCCTTTCCTTCTCCCTTGACCTTTTTGAAACGATTAAACAAAGGGCCTGATATAACTGAGATATGGATCTGGGACAGTTGGCCGAGAAGTCCGAGTTGTTCACCCCGTTAAAAGGGCAACCTTCTTTTAAAGTTGCAGAAGATGAGGATGTTCTGACCAAGATCCCTCACGGTTTGACAGCTAAGAGGAACCGCCGCAAGAGTTATCATACCGAGGGAGGCAATGATAATGGCTTCTCTCTCAGCCCTCTAAGGGCTCCTTTGACTGCACCAAGACCAAACGTGTTTAACTCTAGGGCCATCGGTACTTTAGACGCAACAAAGAGATCTTTAATGTCCCAATTGGACTCCATGAGAGATGGCAAAGAAAACTCCCCATTGAGAGCAAAGACCATGACCCCTATCAAGATTGATGAGATCGATATTAGTCAATACTCAAGCCCGGGAAGAATGTATCAGAAGCGTCGCTCTTCCACTCTGGAGGATGTTGATGACAGCACAGTAACAAAAATCCAGAAGATAAACAAACTGTTGGCTGAGGCAGATACCGAAGATGATGAGATAATGTTGATCAGCAACAAGACCGAGGATACTGAGGGAACTCATGATGATGAGGAATTGTCTAGAATCGAAATTGACGCTCAAGAAGACATCGAAGAGCTTGACAGCAGTGTTCTTATTCCGACTCAAGAGGATCTCAATCAGTTGGACCAAGAAGTTTCTTTGAACCCACTTACCCCTTCAAGAACCACACAATCTGTGGCTGGTAGCTCGGACACGATGACACAATACGCTGGAGTCGTAGATGAGGCAGAGTTGTTATTGGACACTACCAGAGCTGTTGTTGAGGATGACTCCTTTGAATCCCAGAGCCCTATTCTGACCGTCGCTACAGAAAAACAAACTCTGAACTTCGTTGAGAACATCAAGGAATTTGAAGATGTCCCGGTCAGTCCTCACAAGAAGCATTCGCATATAGCCTCTCCCAACAAGAAGCCATACTTCACCATCTCTCAAGTTCATGAAATTCAAGAAGACTTCAAGAATGAGGTTGACAATCTTAAGAAAAGCTTAAAGAACAAGTCTGGCCTGGTATTGGAACTCAATGGTGAGATTAGTAAATTGAAGAATGGTATATATGAGCTTGAAGACGAAGTGAAATCTTTGAATTTGGAAAAGAAGCAATTAACTACTGAGAATGATTTGCTGCAGGCTGAACATGGTATCTTCAAACAAAATGTTTCCACTCTCGAAGATACCATTCAACAACAAGACGAAAAGATTGAGAGACATAAGTTGGTCATTTGTAAGTTCAGAGATCGCTTAAAAGAATTGAACTCCATCATTTTATCTAAGGGCCAAGAGATTGAAGAGTTGAAGACAGATCTTGACTCGAAGGGAAGAGCGATTGAATTGCTGAATCGAAGAACTGCCGATTTTGAGAGCCAGGCCCAGACTTTATCTTCAACTCTCCATCATACCCAAGACAAGTTGGCTGATGCAGAAAACTCTGTAATCCAAGTCAAAGCAGAAAAGGAAGGGTTAGCTGAATTGATTAGAGCGAAGGAAGAAAAAGAGAAAAAATTGGCTATACTTCTTGAGAAGTCTCAACAAATGTTGAACGAGAGTTCAGAGGAGAATACAATCCTTCGTGCTCAGTTCAACTCCGAGGAGCAACATTTGGAAGAAGCTGAAGTCAAACATTCTAAATTGATTGAAAAGGTCCAATCGCTTGAATGCCAAATCGAGAAATTACAATCCAGCATTGGACAGGAGAGAACTTATTTCGAATCTCAAGTTCAGCAGCTCAAAGAGACCATCATTACCCAAGGTAAGGAACTGACTCTTAAAGCTGTCATTACTGATGGATTACAACGTGCTGTTAACACAATGAAAAGATCTTACTCGAAATCCAGAGCTGAAGCGGTCTTGAAATCCACGGAGTTGGAGCAAACCAGGTCTGAGTTAGCAGAAGCTAGGGATCTTTTGATCGTCAAGACTGCCGAAGTTGATGAGTTAACCCTTGAACTTAGAGAATGCGGTAAGCTTTTGCAAGATACTAACGAGGTGGTTCAGAATTACGAGAGACAATCTGAAGAGCTGATGACTAAAGTTGGCCAGTTGGGTGATTTTATCAAAAAGAAGGATCAAGAAGTCCGTGGTGCGCGTGAGGAGCTTCAAAAGCAAGAGACCGATCACTTGACTGAACTAGAAGCTTTCCACGCTGAGTTAAGTAACGTTCAAGCCATCGCCAGTAGCAAATCAAACGAGTTGTTCAAGCTAAACGATGAAAAGGAGCAATTTCAAAGAAAATATGATTTATTGAAGTATGAGTACGACGCCATGAAGGAAGAAGCTGTTGATCATGAGACCAGAGTGGTAACATTGAAAACCAAGCTTCATGAGTACAAAGAACATTCGCAGAATCTTGAGAACCTCGTCAAGACCATCGAAAATGAGAAGGTACAAATTGAGAAGGACACGGATAAGAGACTCCAACAGCTAGCCGAGGATCTTTACATCCAGTACAGCAAGAAGCATGAGCAGAAGGTTCAAGTGTTGAAGAAAGGTTACGAGAATAAGTGGCAAGCAAAGGTCTCTAAGGCCGAAGTCGAGAATGAAAGATTAAGAAGTGAGATCGAGGGCTTGAAAGCACAGCTTGAGAAAGAAAAACTGGAGAAGAATGAGATCATCAAGCTGTGGGATAAGTTCAAGGAAGCTGAGAGCGCCGGCACCTAGGGGTGAATATCATACATATCCGTTTTTTTTATACCAAGATGATTGAAATACATTGTTGATTAGGATTATGTAAGAATCTGGCTCGCGAAATTTCCAATTGCGCGCACCGCGTTAAAGTGGTTTGCATAACTCGACAGTTGAAACAGTAACAGACATTCTCGGATCATTGGACAATTTGCTGTTTACAAGTTGAGTGGGGTTTCCTTAAGTCTCGATTAAAGTTTGAAGGTGATTGTGGTCTAGCACCCCTTTGTTGAATATCCAGTGAATTTGAACACTCTATCGCGTCATCATCTTTCAATTCACCCGTTGATAACAGAAACAACAGTCCCTGTCAATTTGGATTATTTAATACCAGACATCGAGCAATAATGGACCAAGAAGTCACACCTGGATCGATCATAGGGGACTGCAGCTCTGTTAATGGGTCCAAAAGAGAGTCATTGCAATCTGGTATATCGGAGTTCTCATTTGAGAACAACGAAGAACCACAGACCACAGGAGCGGGCGTTGGGATCTCTATTCTTGAGTCCCCAGACAGATTGCAGCCGCTTTCTCATTCTGGCGGAAAGATTGAGAACCTAATCAAAAGAAACTTTGACTTAGAGAAGATATTGAACGAAAAGAGCATACTAATCACTGCCTTAAGAAGTCACATATCGCTGCTTGAGAAACGACTTCAGTCTAGCGGATTGGAAGTTCCCCAATTCATAGAACCGCCTGTACCAAGAGACGTCAATCCTAACCAGCTGACTGTTGACATATCCCGTGCGAAGTCATTGGATCAGCTACAGCTCCCTCCACGCTCAGCAGACAGATTAAGAACAAGCCCGTTGAAAAGTCCAAGCACCGAGAGAAGAACACAAGTGCATGGCCTCTCGCCTCAATTGCGATATTCTGCGAGAGAGAGGTTAAAATCTGACTCTTTTCACGATGATGTTCAACAGGAGAGTGTGGTGATTAACACAAAATCCTCTCCGAGCAGACCTGTAAGCTCAGAGCAAGAGGATTCTACAATAACAGGCTTAGATACCAGTGTTAAAGAAAACGAGATCAGCAGTACTGTGGTCACCCCAGTCAAGAACAAACCCGTTGACTGGGACGCTACCATTGAAGCATTGAAAGCATCATCTAAGACCGCGGAGGACTTTTGTGAAGATTGGAAGACAGTGAAGCAAGAAGCCAAAACCCAAGGAACGCCATATAGTGGTAGAATCAACACACAGTCACCACTAAGGTCTAACAAATCTTCAAACTATAGTCAATCTCCAGCTCGAAGCGGTATGGATAGCAGTCAGACCTCTTTTGTCATTGCCAATCCTTACCACGAAAATGTCGACGATTCACGGTTGATCGTTGCTGAAACACCAAAATCCATGACGCAAGTGAGTCCATTAAAACTTTCAAGACATACATCTGGAAGGCTTCCTGAGAATTTATCACCGGTCCCGATGGATCTTCTCGTGAGTGGCACACAACTTCCTTCAAAATCCAACTTAGATGTTTCCCATGGATGTATTTATCAACAAGAACAGACTCGCCAAGAGAAGAACGGATTGGGTGGTCCGTATGAACCACCACATATACCACAACATGCTGCATATGAGCCTGTGCAACAATCACCGGGAAGCCATCAAAAACAAGCGCAAGCAGAGATGCAGTTCCCGACAGATGTGCCGCTATTTGTTGATCCTGGCTATTTGAACACAGTGAAGCCTGAAGTCGTGTCGACTGTTGACGGAAACCCATCCAAGAAGACAGATGACCCAACGATACTGGTTGCTGCTGTTGATCGGCAAACTAATAAAGAGATGTGGAGATTCAAGAAAACATTGTCACAGTTAGTCACACTTGATAATGAGATTAGGCCCATGATCAATGCATTCTCATTACCACCAGTACCAGATAAAGCTTTATTCTTAACTAATATCCCATCGAAAGTTGATATGAGAAGATTAAGAATACGCGATTATTTTGCAACTCTGTTCACTATTCCTAATATTCCTATGAATGCCGCTTATCAAATCTCGAGGTTCATGTCATTGGATGTCGTGAATCTGCTAGATGAATCAAACATAGAGGCTCTGAAGGAAGGTTGGTTACTGCGCCGCTCGAAAGGACTGGGAAACAACTGGAGAGCAAGATACTGTATTGTTGAGGGATCTATGTTGAAAGTGTTGGATTCTCAAGATGGTCCTTTGCTAGAGATTATCAAGCTTGCAAACTGTCAGATTGGAAGACAGCCAGATAGCAAGCCATCTGATGACAAAACCGCTTACAGACATGCATTTGCAGTAATGGAACCTAAGAAGGGTCTCAAAGCTGCAGCAAGACATATCTTCTGCGCCGAGACAGATTCTGAGAGAGACGAATGGATTAACGTTTTGGTTCAACTTTTAGACGATACTGGAAGTTCGGTTTACTCAGTAGAATCCTCCGCATTGTCGTCAGTATCACATCTGGGCCACTTGGACTCAAATCTATCAGCATCAGCGTCAGTTGTAAACTCACCATCAAGAACTGTAACCTCATTACAAGATGTGGATGAGGAAACGTTAACTAGAGAAGCAAAGAGGAACAAGAAGAGAAGTTTCTTCCCATTCAGTAAGAAAATTACTTCAGAGGACACAGCGGAAGCTCATTCTGCATCTGATTTCAATAATATTGAAAGTGCGCTGCAGGAAATGAATCTTGGACAGGAAAATATAAACAAGGGTACTGTATTCCAGAATGAGTTATCACAGGTTGTACTCTTGTCTAGCCACAAATTATATGGAGTCACAGTCCCCAGCATTCTCTACAGATGCTTGCAACTTCTCATTGATAAATCTGCAATTTATGAGGAGGGTTTGTTCCGACTGAGCGGATCATCATTACTGATCAGGCAATTACGTGAACAGTTTGATAAAAACCACGACTTGGATTTCGAAAACTTGGAGAATACACCAGATATCAATACGGTTGCAGGATTACTGAAACTTTGGCTACGTGAGCTTCCTTCAAATATCTTGACAAAGGAGATATATCCATCTTTCAAGGAAATCTCTTTGAAATCCGATCCTGTTGAAGTTTCTCGTGAGTTTCTGAGACTTTCCAAGACTTTACCAGAGGTGAACTATAATATCCTCTTTGCCTTGTTTAAGTTCTTGCATGATGTTATCCAGAACCAGGACCTGAACAAGATGAATCTCAGAAACTTGTGTATAGTGTTCTCTCCAACTTTGAATGTTGCAAGTGAGGTTATCGTACCATTCCTTGTGGATTACAAGTTCATTTTTGAAAATGGAAGCCCTGTGAGTGCAACTGAAAGAGAAGTGTTAGACCTCAATATCCCAACTTTCTAAGACTATTGATGACCAAAGTGATGTTTTTCCTGATTACACTAATGAATGTTTTGTACAAATTCTTGTTCAAGTCCAAATGTAATGCGTTTATGTGTATATATCAACCTTCATAATAAATAGCGTCTCACTGGTAAGTGCCTAAGGCTACTGCATCAGCATTCTTTTCCAGCTGGACATCGCTTCTCTTTCTTAAGACATTCTCGATGAATGCCTCACCAGCCTTATATGATGATCTTACTAATGGCCCTGAAGCACAGTAAAGGAAACCCATCTTCAAGGCAGTCTCCTTCCAGTAATCAAACTTCTCTGGCTTAACGTATTCCACCACTTTCATATGACGCTTCGTTGGTCTCATATATTGACCAAAAGTGACGACGTCACACTTGATCTTCCTCAATTCTTCCAAAGCTTCAATGACTTGTTCATCAGTCTCACCTAGGCCGAGCATCAGTGACGTCTTCGTCACCAATTCTGGGTTAACTTCCTTAGCTGTCTTCAAAACCGCAAGAGATTGACGGAAAGTGGCCCTTCTATCTCTAACGTGAGGCGTCAGCTCTTCCACAGTTTCCAAATTATGAGCATAAACATCTAACCCTGATTTAGCAAGAATCTTCACCATCTCCAAATCACCTCTGAAATCGCCACTGAGCACTTCGACAAGGATTTGTGGTGCCTTCTGCTTAATCTTACGGACCGTTTCCGCCAAGTGATTAGCACCACCATCTATCAAATCATCACGATCAACAGTTGTTAAGACAACATAACCCAACCCCCATCTAGAGATAGCCTCAGCAGTGTTCTCAGGCTCATGTGGATCAGGTGGAGCTGGGTTTCTATTAGTTTTAACAGAGCAGAAACGACAACCTCTGGTACAAGTATCACCTAAGAGCATGATTGTGGCAGTTGCCTCAGATTTCTTACCACCCCAACATTCACCAATGTTTGGACATTTGGCCTCTTCACATACAGTAGCAAGTTTCAATTCACGGATATCTTCTTTCACTTTATGGAACGATTTGCCCTTAGGGATGGGCACCTTTAGCCATGATGGTAATCTAGCATTTGGGTTCTGTCTTGCGGCTTGCAATGGGTCCACGGAAATGTCTGATGCCTTCCCACTCACAAAATCATCGAAGGAGGGACCTTTATTCAAAGCATCACTGAAAACTGTGCGACGTCTTCTTGGAGTTTTTGGCTCTTCATGTGATGATTCAGCAGATGAGACAGAAGCAAGTGTACGCTGTGACGTTCTGAGACCTTTTACCAGGGGAGTTCTCAAGCGGAGCATTACGATCTGATACCGGACAACGGAAGAATAGAGGAGCAGTAGACAAACAGGCAACTAGGAGATGATCAACACAGTAGAGAGATGCTCTCCGATTCCTTCTTCGAGCGTGGGATCAGCTCAAAAGTTTTGGGATATCTGGATGTCCAGATGTTTTGTGGGGGTTACCTGACTCGGATCGGAGACGCCTTCGGAGCTGACTCCGCTGCGCTTACCTGGATCTATGGGGCTTTAGACAAAAACAAAAAGCCATAAACTTGAAGATGAGTATTACAATTAAATAAAAGAGGGAGTGCAAGAGACGGAATGTTTCTAGATGAAATGCATAGTGTTAGGGGTGGTGGGATTTTAACCATCACAACAAGCGGTCGATACCTGAGCTCTCAAATTTGTTGAGGTGGTTCAACTCATCCCACCATTTGAACAAGTAGCTCTCACAGATCAACTTGAACCATGGAGTGAATACTAGAGAGTCATCCTTGAACATAGTTCTCAGTTCATCCGCCGAGACATATTTCAAATCTCTCACCTCATTAGCGTTTGGAACGAGTTCTGGGTTTGCTCTAATAATGAAGATATAGTCAATCTCATGTTCACCCCAGGCACCGCTACTAGGAGCCATGTAGTGGATTCTTGTAAGGAACTTGAAGTTCTCTAGTGGGACATACTCTGGCTTGATACCGAGTTCTTGCTCCAGCTTTCTCTGTGCTGCGACTCTGGCACCTTGAACTGAGGATTGTAAATCTCCCTGGCCCATCTCAGAGGCAACAGCAAGAGGATGTGAACAACATGTGTTGGTCCACATATCAGCGAATGTGATTTTTTCGGTAGCTCTTTGCTGAAGGAGCAGCTTACCTTCGTCATTGAAGAGGAAAACAGAGAACGCTCTATGAAGAAGACCCTTCTGGATGTTGCCCATAACATGACAGAGCTTCTTGGTACCCGCACCAACTGGCTTGTCCTCATAATCCAGAACAATGCACAGTTCTTCCATGAGCTTGATCTGTTCTTCATCGTGGCCCTGGAGCATCTCGTCATTGGAAGAAGAACCAGCAGATGTTGGTTTACCAGTGATCGCTTTAAGACTCAAAACCTCTGGGAACTCTGCGAGAATAGCTTCTGAACTGAGGGACTTGACAAGAGAGTGGTATTCGGACATAATTCTATTCTTATGGCTTGTAAGCATCGTCTGATTGTTTATTTCCAGGAAGTAAAAAGTTGTTTACATTTTAAACGAGCCCTCCCGGCCGGGTAACCTTTTTACACACACCCAACGGCCGTCGACGATTTCCCGGTAACGAACAGGTCACCGAGAAACTTCCACCTCTAGGCCACCTTGGATCAACCACAGCACAGGAAAGCATGTCCGAGTCCTCTGAGTTCCGCGTCCAGAGACGCTTCATCAAGTCGCCAGACACCAAGGCCCGTGACGACGTCCTCGCTAAGCTCAACGCTGAGATTAAGCAGAAGGACTCGTTGTTGAACGAGATCAAGGCACAGATCGCTAAGGCTGTGACCGACCCAAAGGTCTCCGCTGAGCGCAAGACCTTGATTGAAGAACTCAAGGAGTTGAGAAAGACCCAGTCCGACCTGAAGGGTAAACGTACCGTGATCAACTCTAAGATCAAAGAGACCGATGCGGCAATGAAGAGAAAGATCACGGAGATCCAATCTGTCACTTCTAAGTACAATTTTAAGTCCGTGGTTGATATCGACAACAAGGTGAAGAGCGCTGAAGATGAAATCGCCTCTGGCTCTTTGGCACTTGTTGACGAAAGACGTTTGGTGAAGGAGATCTCCAACTTGAGAAAGTTGAGAAAGGACTTTGCTGGCCTAGAGACCCAACAGAAGGCCATTGACGCTGACAAGCAGAAGATCGCCGATTTAAAGAAGGAGTTGTCTGCTGTAAACGCTCGTGAAATCTCTGACAAGTTCGAAGCTGTTCAGAAGTCGCTGGATGAGTTATCCTTGTCTAATAAGACTGTCAATGACAAGAGAGATGCTCTTTTCAAGAAGCGTAACGCTTTGCAAGCTGAGAAGGATGTCTTATATGCCTCTATCAAAAAGACCAGAGAGGAGTTTGACCAACAATTCAAGGCCTTCAAGAAGGCCCTGGATGATGAGAAGAAGAGAGTCGCTGAGGAGGAAAAGAAGTTGAAAGCTGATAAGTCTAAATCCGAGAGAAAGGCCAAATTGGAAGCTGAGCTCGCTGAGGCTTCTCAGCCTGCCTTCGAGTATGAGATCGACACTATCCACGCGTTGTTGACATATTTTGACCCGTCTTATGTCAAGCCAGTTGAAGAATTCGGTTTCAACTCTACTACTGCTTCTGAGAAGAAGGGCCGTGTCATTGAGACTGCAGATGATTACGAGATTATCAAGAAGGATGACGAAGTTTTCTTTGCCGGTTCTAAGCCAAAGAGTAAGAAAGGTAAGAAGAACAACAAGAAGTTTACCTTGGAACCAGATGTCATTTCCCAATTGGGTGATTTGGATATTATCCTTCCAACTGCTAAGGATCAAGTCCCAGCTGTCGTTGAGTCCTTGAAGACAAAATTGGAAAAGTTCGTCAGCATTCAGAAGGAGACAACTGAAAAGAACATCGAGTCTGCTAAAGCTAAGATTGCCAAATTAGAGGCCGAGTGGGCTAAGCAAGACGCTAAGGAAGCTGAGGCTGCTGCTGCTGAATCTGTTACCACTGCTGATGAGGAGTAAGGATTATAAAATTGCTCCTTTTGATTTTGTTTCTGCATTGTGTGTTTTTTCTCGTCGAAGTGATACTTCAGTTCTTTGAAACCTGTCCGTATACCATCAAAAGTAGTCATTGGCTACACAAAAAAGTTCAAGATAGAGTTTACCATTTATATCATATGTAGAGATGTATCCGTCACATAATGAACTTTAAGTTCACATCAATAGGATGACTTGCACTGAGTTGTGGCTTTTGGGAGTACTTCCCACTCATCGCAGCTCTCATGTTGTTTAACAAGGATATGTATGATTGTTCAGGTTGACTAGCCATGACATTGATAAAAGAATAGGACATTGCACCTGTAGCCATACCATATTCTGTAGTATCAGCTGAAGTCTGATCATCCTTGGAGCCGGAAAGCATGATGACATCAGCTGGTGAAGAGTTCTTGATGATCACTTGTTGCCTGTTTGATTCACCACGAGTGGCCCTTGTGAACGCAGAGGATAGTGAACTGACAACACCGCTGATATTTCCTTCTGCATACGACATAACTGCATTGAGGCCATCCTTACCAACATCCTTAAGCATATTCGGTTCTTTGATGACACCCTTAGTAGAATATGCGAATGGTAGATCCAATGCTGAACCAGAATGACATGAATCAAAGAAAGCGGTGAGACGAGCACCAGCAGGTAAAGGTCTCACCAAGACATCGTGCATCACATCATCAATGATGGAGCCGACGACTTGGAAATCAACAGGATAGATACATGAATCATAACCTGACTCTTCTTCACCTGTCAAGTTCTTCTCCAACCCACCATGTCCTGAATAATGGAACACAAGAGAATCATTTGGTCTAGCATCAGAAACCAGCCATTGCATTGCCCTTATGATATTGGCCCTCGTAGGAATTGAACGTTGATCCCTCTGGTCGTCGGTAAGGATTACCATATCCTCCTGCTTATAGCCGTACTTATCCATCAAGAATCTCTTCATGGCATTGGCATCATTGATACACCCTCTGAGTTGAGACTTGCTGCCAAAGTAGTTTATACCGATGAGAAGCGCCTTGCGTTGACCATTACACTGAGAATATTGATAGTTGAACCCTGTATTGCTCAATTGCTGGACACTTGATGGTGGTCTGTGCATCGACTGAGGTCCGCTGAAGTTACGATTATCACCGTGATTGTACTGTTGGCCTTGGTTGTATTGTTGGCCCTGACTGTAGTCAGAGGGGACATTCGGAGCAGGTCTGCCATAGCCCTGCTGATAGCCCTGGTGTTGAAAACTCTGTTGATAATTTTGTTGTTGGTACCCTTGCTGGTAGACCTGTTGATAACCTGCGTTGTACTGCGGCGGAGGAGGGCCCGGAGGAGGGCCCTGTTGGTAGCCGTACTGCTGAGGTGGTGGTGGCGGTGGTCCTTGACCGTATGTTCTATGCCCTTGTCCTGGGTACATCCTTGCTTGTTCTACACCCTTTTCTGGTTTCTGGTAAAAGGTGGTTGATCTTCGAGATTTTTTGAAAGTTAAGCCCACCAGGGCAATGATCTAATTATGGACTTATTGGAGACTATGAAAGGACTGTAAATCAAATATATTTAGATACTGATTGAGTTCAAACTTATCTTCTTCTTGCAAATACGTAGGAAGTGCCCCACTCTACCTTCAGCTGAGTGTCTTCTTCCCAGCTACACGCCTCTTTCATCTCATCAACCATGAGGTCAATGATATCCTTTCCAAGGTTCTGCTTTCTCCAAGTGTGAAGAGCACTCCAACTACTCAGGTAATCTCTGAACTTCCTCATAGTGTACTGGTGATCCCCTAAGAAATAGGCCGTATGCTCTTGGGACTCACCTGGGTAATAATCCCACTTTT
Organism: Williopsis mrakii; assembly: GCA_003706445.3. Lineage (NCBI taxonomy): Eukaryota > Fungi > Ascomycota > Saccharomycetes > Phaffomycetales > Wickerhamomycetaceae > Williopsis > Williopsis mrakii. Next base: position 54,044 of record PPLH03000017.1, read on the forward strand.
CCACATCAGTAAAGTAGACCTCTGGGACATGGACATCCTTAAAGAAGAAACGAAGGAAGTTCTTACCAGGCTGAATCCAGCACGGACCCATGAACCTTTCATCTTCGAAGACGTACTTCTCGTAAATCTCATTAGCCTTCGGGAAATCAATGAATCGAGGCTCCACATAACCCCAGTAGGCAAGAGTACCACCGGGTCTTATAATCCTCGCAGCTTCTTCAAAGAACTTTGGATGGTCAAACCAATGAAGGGCCTCCGCGCTTGTGATCAAGTCCACAGAACCATTGTTTGGAATAATTTTGTGAAGGCTTTCAGCTGGTGCCATCTTGAACTCGATGCGATCCTTTTGATTCGCTGGAATTGATTCAATGGCAGTATGCACCATCACTTCTGAAGGATCGGTGGCAATTACCCTATCAACATATTCTAACAATGGAAAGGAAGCAGTTCCTGGCCCACAGCCAACCTCCAGGGCCAACACTGTAGGTCCTCGATGATAGGAAAACAGCGCTTTAAACAGGGAAGGCGGATATCCAGGACGCTTGGAGTTGTAATTTTCAGTGTCAAAGTCCTTTTCAGCAAATTGTGACATTTTACGAAGTCAAATTGATCACTTGTATACCCAATTCTTTTAGAATCCAGGACATCACCGTGGTCGTAGTTTATATATTTCTGAAAGTTGTGGCCTCCATTATGTGTCACTCTCCCTCCGGTATCGGCGACAGAGGCAATGGCCGGAACAGGCCCAGGAGGTCATAAACTGCAAAAGCCACATCGGGGCAAATATCCATTGAACTTTACGAATTTTGCGAACTTTACAGAAACCAGTTATCGGGTTATTGTAAAACCTATTCAATCAACTTAAGTGCTAATCATACACTCAAACCTACACAGGGCCTCTTATCGCTATCAAATCGCGAACTTGTTAAAAGCTAAAAATCCTTCATCTTTCTATTTTAGTCCTAAGTTCCAGTACACGAAGCCTTGCCAGCAATGTCCAAGAAGATCCTTCTGTTCCACGGATATGCACAATCAGCAACCATATTTTCTGCAAAGACAGGTGGACTGCGCAAATCTCTACAAAAACAGGGCTATGAAACGATCTATGTCAATGCTCCACTGCTGTTGCAAGGTGATCAATTACACTCATCATCTGATCTAGAACTCTATGGTTGGTGGCCCTATGGACATCCAGATTATGACATGGCCCCAGCTGAGCAGACCATCAAGGACGAGCTGAGTAAGCACGATCTGAAAGATATTGAAGGTATCATTGGATTTTCTCAAGGTGCTGGTCTTTCAGGATACCTAAGTGCTCGCTATACTGAATTCATCCCAGATTTGAAATGGGCAATCTATTTCTCAGGATTTAAACTATTACCAGAGAAATATCACCATCATTATGAACCTTGTATTACTCTCCCAACGCTGCATGTTATTGGAGAATTAGATACCGTTGTTGAAGAAGGAAGAAGCTTGAAGCTGTTCAACTCCTGCGATGAATCTAACCGTCTTTTGTTGAAACATCAAGGTGGTCATTTCGTGCCAAATTCCAAAGGTTTTGTCTCACAGGTGACAAATTGGATCACCAGCATTGAGCAGGAGAAGCCAGAAGAGGGTAAGGAAGGGGATGATTTGGAGGATATGTTTGATGCTATTGATAACCTCGGAAAGGTATAAGGAATCGAGTTACTATCCGGATACTAAATCCTATTTCTAGAGACTTCATAGAGTGCATGATTTACCTGAATACCTGATAGACCTACAAGCATGATGCATCAGCAAACGAAATAGTGTAAAATAATAAAATTTATGAATGCAAATGGTCTAAAACTGAAAAACCATTAGAACGAATAATCGAAAAGTAAAAGAGTGTGGGTATCTTTGGTCGTTATACGATAATCCCGTAAAGCAGGATCTTATCATTTTCTAGGAAGCGAGAAATCTCATGAAGTGAAATCACAGGACAAGTCATACTTCAAGTTGTAATCAGCGTCCCAAATACCCCAATACTTCTCAACATCAGAAGTTCCAGAAGTGTCTGGCTTCCAAGACTCGTCGAAGGCCTCAAAGGCAAGAACGTTAACGCCCCAGCCTCTCATAGCACAAATGGCATCTTTCCAATAGTGAGCAGCGTTTTCAACGGATGGGACAGAGTCTTCAAAAGCGGTACCTTCAGTTGGCCAACCGGTCTCACCAACCCAGAAAGTGATATCAGTTTCACCCTTAGCTGTCTGGATAACTTGCAAAGCTTGCATAATATCATCAAAGAAGGAGAAAGTGGAGTTAGCTTTAGTCTGGCCTTGCCAGTAAGAAAATGCGTTTGCAAAGACAATTTCAGAAGCTTGAATAGCTGGAAGAGAACCTGCGTCGACAAGAACGTTCCAAGAGTCAACGAAACCAACCGGGACATCATCATAGGAGTTACCCTCAGAGTCCTTGATGTTGGAGAGCAAGCTCTTGATAGTGGAAATACGATCAGCCAACTCAGAAGCTGTCATATCCGCACGGTACAACGCCTCGGAACCCACAGTGACAGCCTTAATAGTAGACTTTTTGATGTTTGGCAAGTAGTTCTTCAAAGCGGTCTGTTCAGCTTCAAAATGGGCATCATCGTTTGGCCAAACACCAAGGAAGAAAGAGAAGCCTGCCTCTTCGGCAACAGGACCAAGGATTTGCAAAGTGTTACAATCGGAGGCAGCATACACTCTGATGGTGTTGGTGTAAGCTGAAAGGATCTTGAGCTCCTTCTGGTATTCAGTGGCGTCTTTACAGCCCGAGGAAGATTGGACACCTAAGTTGATACCCAACTAGTTATGGTATTAGTATTTGTTTTGATTGGTAGAGTGTGATGCCTTTAAAACAAAGGATACGGAGTGTAAGACTTACCTCACCGATAGCCTGGACGGAGGAGACAACAGCAGCAGCGGCAGCAATAGTGGCGAAACGCATTGTTGTTGTTTTATTTGGCTTTTTTCGATGCTTGAGGGAGAAGGAGAGGAAAGTTGTTTTTGTTTTGGATCTGACCTCGAGAAAGTTGAAACACGGAACAAGGCGAGTACAAAAATAGAAAAAAAAGGGGCCGGATCAGGGCCTAGAACGTCAGCTTTTTTGCATCTCGCGAACGGCTACTTGACGTGCCCTTACCACATTTTCGCGAACCTGTTTTTTTTTCAATCTTGCCCTGACTTGTGAGTAACTATGGCAACCACTATCACGTACCATCAGCGGTGGCAGCTGCCCCTTTGCCGACGCCCCATATTTCTTGGCATTACAGATTGGCGTGATGAGGCGAACCGTGAAGGTCGATAGGGTTGATCCGATAGAAAAATTGAACTGTCCATGATGAACACAGCTCACTGGATACTGAATTCGACTTCGAATATAGATGATTGTGAAGTCAATTAATCTTTTGAGGCATTCCACTAGGAGGTTCTCCGTTAGCGAATATCGTAGATGCTCACACGACCGATCAAGGCTTAGACACATACCAACAAGACACACTCAAAAACATCCCTATCTTTTATTCCCTCAACACTCATCTGCTTGACCTTTAGTCTACACAAATGGCTCTAAGAATCATACCACGACGCTTCAGGCTACTATCGTTTATACTGACAATTGCTCTTCTCAACATCTCGCTCGTGCTACTGATGAAGCACGATTCCGATGTCATAGAACAATCGAAGGAACGGGACCCAGGATTACCTGAAGACGAACAGCAAAGTTTGAACAAAATGAAAGAAGAGTATTCACCTAAGAATACCTATGATAAATCTCTGCGTCAGTCCTCCATGACCATTCCTGATTATTTCCAGGGTAAACCTAAAGTATACGACTATGATCCAAGATTGACTAATTGTGTCTTCATGCAATACGTAATGAACCAAATACGAGAAAAAGATGATCCACTGAGCATTGAGGTACCATTCAGCTGGTATGATTGGGCTGATCTAACGATTCTGAACGGGTTCGTTAGGCTACGTCCGGAGGATAAACCAACTTGCGATTATGTTTGTTCAAGGGTATTGAGTCAAGTTAAGACTTTAAAGTTCGAAAAGGCGATTGCGAATATATTGGATGATGTGGATGCTGATTCGCAGGAAGAGAATGCTTCAAATGTTGGTAAAAACGAGCAGCAAGTTGTTAGAGGTGCCACAGTAGAAAAGGACAGGACCCCCAACGAGGAGTCATCGCACTCTCAAAAGAGATTTCTAGGAGAGGTGAAACTCAACGCTGGAATGTTGAAATGCTCAGACTACTGTATTGATGATAATGCTGGAAATCAACCGGGATTTAGGATATTTGCACTGAATTCCAGAACAAAAGCCAGCATGAAAACTCTTCATACAAGATCATACCTTTACTCAGAAGGACAAACACCAAACTCATTGGTGATGATTACTGATAAGGGAAATTTTCAAGTCAGCGTGAGACCAACTGATTCAGAAGACAAACAGACCAATAACATGGTAAATTCTGGGCTTATGTCTGACTTCATCTCCAACAGATCAATGAACTTCAACATCGACAATATCATCAATGAATTTTATTCAATCATTCCTTCAACCAAAAATGAGTCCTTAAGACCATATAAAGTCAACTTAGATCATGAAAGGTTTACATTTGATGCACCAAAGTACTTAGAGGAGAATACTCCTAGAACATCAGGTCAGCATGAATTTCACGAATCTTTAAGGTCGTCTCTAAGCACAAGAGATGAAGAGCTGAGGAAATATTTAAAGGAGTCGACCATTGTGGCTGAACCTACGATGAATGGCGCACATTTTGATCATCGATTTTTCAACAATGGATTATATTCACCTGAGTCGCGTCAACAGATCCTTTCAAGGTTGCTACGTTCTTGGTTCCAGTTATGTGAGAACTCAGGATTGATCTCATGGATTGCACATGGAGTTCTGTTGTCACACAGTTACAACGGACTGTCATTCCCTTGGGACGATGATATTGATGTCCAGATGCCGTTCAGAGATTTCAGTAGGCTCGCCGAGTTATATAACTCAAGTCTCATCATCGAGGACCCACTGTATGGATATGGAAGGTATTACCTGGATATCACGAACTCTATTACACACAGGACAAAAGGTAATGGGTTGAATAACATTGATGGACGATTCATCGATGTGCAATCTGGGCTTTTTATTGATATCACTGCACTCGGGGTTTCAGCAACAATAATTCCAAACAGGTATGCTCATAGGTATACTGCTATTGATAGAGATGGACAAACTGCACATACAGATCCAAACATAATCATAGATAATTATTATAAACGTTTGACACCGCAGGAGGAGCAAAGAATTTCAGAAATTGACAGCGAGTTCAGCCAACGCATGACAACGCTTCATCAACTCAGAAGAAATGGAGAGAAAGGTCTGACGCAGGGGAAATCACCAGAAGAAATGTTTGATATCAACTACAGGTTGAAAATATACAACTGTCGTAATAACCACATATACCAATTGGATGAATTGAGCCCACTGAGAATGACGTATCATGATAAGATTTCAATGTATGTCCCGAATCAGTTAGAAGAGATTCTTCTTGCGGAGTATAAAGTGCAACCAAAACTCAGTGTTAATTACCAAGAATATACGTTCTTGCCACAGTTGAGATTGTGGATCTTTACCGAAGTGTTGGACAATACCATTGAAAGTCCCGAGAAGGAGAAGAACAAGAACCTGTTAACAGAGAAGGATATTATTGACCTCTTGGATGATGAAATCATTTTGGAGAAGTTTCAAAGAACATGGGATGCAACCCTTTTATACGAGAAGGAGAAGAGTATTTTACAGAGCGATCTCGAAGATAAGGAAGAGTTGTTAGAAGAGTTGATGAAGGACAGATCCTGGAGCCCATTATGGAGAGATATATTTATCCAAAATATGGCACCTTCCGTAAAGACAGATCAGAATATTGAGGCAGAGAGAGAAAGATTGAAATTACAGGTAAAGAAAGAATACAGTAAGAGGGTTGACTATGGTCTTGATGGTCGCACCCTCTCCTACGATTTTAACGAGATAGCCGGTTCTCTGAAAGACCTCATACAGGAGTACCAACGTACCAGAATCAACTTCGAAACAGGGAGCATTGACCAGAATCGCACTGCTACATACAGTGTCATGTGAGTCGTGAGTGGTATCTCAAGAGATCAAAGATCATAACTCATCAGCGGTGTTCTTATTCATGAGTTCTAATAGCAGATTACCAAGTTGATATATCTGCTGAGTAATAATTTTGGTTGATCAGGTATGAGGCTAGTGAGAACGTTGGACAATACGCAAAATTTGAATTGTGGCGTTTTACATGTATGTTACATAAAGCATAGTGCATAAATGATAATTTGAACTCTTTCACCTGTGGCAAATATCTTCCATTGGTGGCGCTAGTTTTCCTGTTTGAGATCTCCTTGGGCCATTCTCACCAAAAAAGGTGCCGAAGCCACAGGGCAGCCACAGGGCCCACCCATAGACCATAACCTGAAAGATCCGCCAAGTTGAGGGAAGCAGAGGTATAAAGAAGCGGCAAGTCCCACTTGACGGTGTATTAGTAGAATGGCAATCAGCACGAAAGAACCAGAGCAACATGGCCCCAGTCGCTGTTCAACAGGCGCAAGCACCACAATCAGCTTCGCATAACTTCTCCAACTTGGACATTCACTTCAGAGCAGGCGAGGATGTCATCGATGAGAAGACCGGGATCTTGAGAGTCAGTGACAAGGAATATCAGAAGTCTAAGTACGCTGAATGGCTTCCGACATGGGATCCCAATGAGAAGTATGAGCCATATGATGATGATTTCAACGACGGATATAGAGATCCTGCTCTCGGTGCTGATCCTAACTTTAAGCAATTATTCCCAGACAATAAGGATATCAAGCTGATCAAACTTTCTCCAAAACTTGGTACTGAGGTTCGTGGCGTTCAACTCTCATCCCTCAACAGTACGGCTAAGAATGAACTGGCACTTCTTGTTGCGCAGCGCGGTGTCGTGGTATTCAGAGACCAGGACCTTAAAGAGAAAGGTCTTGAGTTTAACAAGCAATTCGGCGAGCACTTTGGTCCATTGAATATCCATCCTTCAAGTGGTGCTCCTGAAGGATATCCACAATTTCACATCACATATCGTCGTAATGACCCTGACGAGTACAACAAAGTGTTTGCGAAGAGGATATCTTTGAAAGATCAATGGCACTCTGATGTAACATTTGAGAAGTTCCCACCTTCATACACGTTTTTCGCCATGCTTGAAGGTCCGGAAACTGGAGGTGATACTCTGTTCTCAGACTGTGTTGAAGCGTATGAGAGATTATCACCGCGCTTTCAACAAATGATCAAAGGCCTGAAGTGCGTTCATTCTTCTGAGCAACAGGCACTTCAGTCCAAGCTGGATGGAGGTATCGAACGCAGAGGGCCATCTACTGTCGAGCACCCCCTAGTGCGTTTTCACCCTGTATTAAAGAAGAAGTCTCTTTTTGTCTCGCGTTTCTTCATGAATGACATTGTTGGCCTTAAGAAGGAGGAATCTGATGCTATCTTGGATCTGTTGACTGACCATATAAACAACTCCTTCGACTTCCAGGTCAGACCAAAATGGGAACCGGGTTCAGTTGTCGTCTGGGATAACCGAAGAGTGCTACATACCGCGACATTTGATTGGGATACCGGTTCTACTCGTCATTGTTATAGAATCACCCCAATGGGAGAACGTCCAGTTGAAGAAGAAGAGGAACTACAACCTTGTAACAAGTAGCGAGGAGATATGTATACGTACACGACAACTTTATGCAGAAAATGACATCATTCTATAATAATACGTGCATTATTACTTTTAGTTTTTATTCCTCTCTACTTCACGATCTTCATCCTTCCTAAAGACATCATTCTTACCTCTCAAACACCATCTTATCGATGAATGACATAGCTTTGTTCTCGATTTGATCACCACTCATCGTTTGATCCAACTCTAACTTGTTCTGGGCTAAGAGATACATACTCTCCTCAATGGAATCTTTCGTAAGTAGTCTAATCACATTAACTTCTCTCTCTTGACCAACTCTATGAGCACGGTCCTCGGCTTGTTTATCATCATGCGGATTAAAACTTTGATCAAAGATTATCACGTTATTGGCACAAACCAAGTTGATACCAAAACCACCAGCTTTCGTAGAAAGGAGGAAAACAGGGATCGTATCTTCTTCGTAAAACTTATCGATCAAATCTTGACGCATATCCACTTGTGTTGAGCCGTCCAACCTCAGAAACTTAATGTTCCAGATCGAAAGAATAGGTTCCAGGATATCCAGAACTTGTGTAAACAACGAAAAGATTAACACTTTCCCTCCTGATTCAATGATCCTTGGTAACAATTCACTCAATTTGCGCACTTTTCCAGAGTCCAAATAGTGAGAATCATCTAGTTGGAATCTTGAAATGGAAGGAAACTTGCGACACAAATTATTCAATTCAAAATCGGTCATTACTTGCATATCTTCCAGAATATATGTCTCGTTGGCATTGATATAAGCATCCTCCTTCATGATCTCCTTCGCCATAATCTTCAATTTAGCATCATCGTATTGAGATCTGAATAACATTGGATGAATGGCAGCTTTTCTCAATCCCATCAAGATATTTGCGACACGACTCCCCGGCGATTGTCTCAGTTCAATACCACGTTGGATTTCTCTTTGATATACAATTTTCTGAGAATCACTCAAATCACAGTATTCCAATGAATGTATCTTTCTTGGAAGATGCTTCAAAACCTGATCCTTACGTCTTCTAAGGATGAAAGGGGCCATCATCTTCTTGGCCTTCTCGATGGCACGTTCGGATAATAAAGGGTTATAGCTTTTTGTACTGTCCTTTGTAGTTGTCTTTTGGTTAAAGACGTATTTTAAATCCTCTTTCTTGGATACAAAGATCGATGGCAAAATGAACTCCAAGAGGGACATCAATTCACGCAAGTTGTTTTGCAGTGGGGTACCTGTGAGCAAAAGTCTGAAGTTTGCCTTAAGCTTCATCAATTTTGTGAATCTATCACTCATACTGTTCTTCAACATATGTCCTTCGTCAAAGACAATGACGTTGAACCCGCCATGTTTCAAGAAACTGAAGTCATCTTTACCGACCGTAGCCAGGTTGTACGTAGTGACAATGACGTCGACTTCTGACCATTTGGAAACCAACATGAGCCTCGTCTCTTCTCTTTCCTTTTGTGACCCATAGTATGGCTCAACGACTAGCGTAGGGGCAAACTTGTTGAACTCACGCATCCAATTCTCCAACGTAGAGGAAGGGACGACAACCAGGTGTGGTCCTTTATTTTCACCAATCTCTTTGAGGTATGAGAGGAAAGCAATGACTTGACAAGTTTTTCCTAAACCCATCTCATCGGCAAGAATGCAACTCAACTGATTGGTATAGAGAAGGTATAACCAGTTCAGACCGACCTGTTGATAGTTTTTCAACTCAATATCGTCAGAAAGGAGCTTTGGCTTATTTTTGAAATATTTGGATTTCTGTTTTCTGCCCACAGCGAGATCATCATCATAATCATCACCATCTTGGTCTCCGACATCAACTTCAACGATTTCCAATTCATCATTGACACCATGCACTTTGACACCCCATTTACTTACCTCATGAGCGATGGTCTCACTATAGGTGTTACACTGTTTCACCAGGCTTTCCACAGCGGCGTACCCACGTAGGGCCAAGTTAGCTCTGCTGCTGAACAGTTCACCTTGAGCCTTTCTCTTCTTAACGTCATCAAAGTTCAAACTTTCAAACTGGTTTATAGATCTGAAAGGCCTCTTTGCGATGACTCTCTGTGAAGTTTCTAATGAACACTGAGCGATATCCACAATATCACGATCATCTGCGGAGTTGAAAAACTCGAGGACCTTGTTCTCGTAATATGTGTCCATTGTAGAAGTGGCCGCCACGGAATCACTCTCTACATCTGAATCATCTGTAAACTCATCCTTGAGTATCTCTTCTTCTCCTTCTTCATCATCATCGAGTAAATTAACCTCTTCTTTCTTGGTCTCACTCATAGCAATGACTTCAGGTGTTGATGAAGATTGCTTAGTTCCTCTGACCAATTTCCTCTTCTTTGGCTTTGGACTCTCATCTTCTACGATCACTGCGTCTTCTCTCAGCTTCTGTTCTCTCTGCCTATAAGCAGCACTGTACTTCTGAGATATGGACTTTGTCTTATCCAATACGACTTTTGAGGACTTGACTGGTGACACATCAGGTGAAGAACTGATCTCAATCTCCTGTCTCTTAGCAGGCGAAGAGGTCACCGGTATGGAAACAGGTGGAGGGGATATTGGCTTGACAAAATGAGATGACGGAGACTCTTTAGACCTTAGACTCTCGTCTTTTTTCCGTTTCTCAACCAACTTGGTTAAGATCTGCTTGGCCATCTTCAAGTCCTTTCCGGCCTTGGTGATGTAGACGCCGCGGACCAAGTTGAAGCTTACGGACTTGAACATGTTTTGCAGTATCTGCATGTCTCTGTTCGCCAATGTAGCTGCTGTACTAGTATTCGAATTACTCAACAAATTCGTACCGTTAAATCCAAACTTCTCACGCAGATTTGGAGATGCATTCGTACCAGGTTTTGAGAACAGCAGCTTCGGTGAGAACTTGGTCTCCTGCCTGTTTAGAGGCGAAGAATCGGGCACTTGTACCACGGGCTTTTTTTCCGGTGTCTCGTCCCAGTCTGACATCTGTGGTTGGGTCTTCGCTTCAAAGTATTTCCTCTGTAGGGTTTTGTCTGTGATGGAAGTAACGAACGCACCGCGTTTTGAAATTTATTCTTCTTGCGCGTCTCTATTTAGACCGTGTAAGCAGAAAAGTCAAGTTGGGAACATCTCTAAGACCTTTCTCACGGAATGACAAAGTTCAAGGTCTACAGCTGTGGCTCCAATGGGAAATATCAACTTGGGACAGGCTCGAATGAAGATCTGGATCAGCTGGAGTGTGTTTTCACCAGCGAGGTTCTGGTATCTAAGATCTCGAGTGGTGGGAACCACACACTAATGATTCTGTGTAATGGTGATCTCTATGCCACAGGGGATAACTCACAAGGACAGTGCGGATTGGAAGACAAAGCCTTTCATAATTTCACAATTGTGCCTCAGATCCAGGGGGCGCCTTGGGTGGATTGTAGTTGCGGGTATGAATTCAGCATCATGGTCAATGCCGATGGACAGATGTTTGCCTCCGGGTTTGGCGCAAAGGGAGAATTGGGATTAGGTGAGGGTATAACTCGTGCAAGAATGTCAATGATACCATTTGAGGGTTTAAAACTACAAGAGATCAAGTCATGTGTAGATCACACGGTACTCAGATCGAATGATGTGCTCTATGGCTGGGGCAATGGTAGAAATGGGAAGCTTGGAGGGAATGAGAACAAGGTATGGAAGCCCATCTCTATAGCAGAGGCGCAGAATTTTGCCCTTGGAAGAGATTTCACTGTTATTGATCATGATGGGCTCCATCTTGTTGGCAAAGATAAATTCGACATTGCCATTGGACTGCCCAAAGAGTACGGTTCATTTCACACAATGTGGTCATCTTTGCACTTCCAGGATATACATGGTACGATAAGTTCTCTAGGAAACAACAGTCACGGTCAAATGATACCCATTCACAAGAAACATCCCAGATTATGGACCGTGGGCAGTGAACATGGTATCGTAGTGTATGACGACACAGTACAATGTTGGGGATGGGGAGAACACGGCAACTGTGGTGCTGTAACAGAAGAAAATGTGACATTTAACTACATGAACACTCTGAAAACGTTCACAGCAGAGAGTATAGTGAAAGTGCATGGCGGATGCGCTACAACTTGGGTAGTGACGGAATCATCTTTGAGGGCTTCTATATAGAAATGTCAAGAAGTATCTTTCCCATATTCATCTATCGCACCTGTGGCACGCGAAGATGGAAAATATGTAAAAACTTCGTAGTTGTTCTGGGGCAATTGTATCGATTCATAGTTCATATCTCCCTGGTTTTATAATAAAACAAGGGGGAATCCAGATGAAACTTCTTTGATCACCCGCCAGTGATATCACTGGCGGGCACCTGAAGCCTTTCAGGGGTTTCTCTGAATAATCTCCTTCTCGTGCTTCAATGTTCAGAGCGGTGTAGATTCGTTTCTGTTCTTTCTGTATCGTAACAAACGGGTGCTTCAAGGGCCAGAAAAAATTAATCCCAGAACATTCCACCGCTGGTAGCGGGACACACAAGGGCTCTGGCTATTTAACAGGGCAACAGGTCTTTTTATCAGTCCGTTCTCGAACTACCTTGAGCAACAGACAATATGTTTGGATCAGTGTGCTCCGGCAGACCAGGTGAGTATCTCTCAATTGAACGAATATGAATTGAGACTGACGCCGATACAGTTCAAGTCGCAGAGCAAGTTGACGATAACAAATATGCTATTAACATCGTCAATGGTACTAAAATCTCACACATTGCTATCTTCCTACTACCGAACGTGGACTTGGATCCAAACTATAAGGCTTTAATTTTCTTCCAACTGCCAAATCAAGACTTCAGGCTATTTGGCTCAGTCTCTTCAGCAAAGCCAAGTGCGATCTTCAAGCTTAACAACACTGTCTCACAAACGTCATTGATCATGGATGATGGTGAAATGGATATGGATGCCCCATCTGACCCATTGGATAACATCACCGTGGGGATCAGTATCGAACCTGCTACTGAGGCTGATAATCAATTGGAGGCCCTCAAATATGTGACATCTCAGCCGAAGCAGATCACAGCTACAGCTGAGTCCAGTAACATTTCACCTTTGAATCCAAATAAGACAGCTATCCTGGCGGGAAATATAGTAAAAAATGCGTATAACTACCTCACAGGGTTTGTGGATAATGATGGGAAAGTGAGCATCAAGTATTTCGACACATGGTGGGATAAGTTTAGAACAAGACTACAGAATGACCCAAAATTCTTGGATAATGAACAGGACTGAATATCTTAATGGAAATGGCATTAAACTTGTGACAGTCTTCTCGTAACAGAAATGATTAACAACCCAGTGATACCTAAGAATGTGGTGAATGCGAAGCCCAGTTGGAATCTCGGTGCATCATTCTGGTTGAAAGTGATAAATGGTACCCATATACTCATCATATATGATGCCATATTCGTAAGAACTACAACTAGGTTCCGCTTCATATCTTCACGTGCAAGGAGAGAGTTGATCCAACTGAATGTGACAGGCTGGCCAAAGCCCCTAACGACACCAATGAGGATATACGCACCCCAATGCAAGCTGAGAGGGACATCCCAGATCCACAGGATGGTTGTTCCAGTAACCGTGGATATGAACAGGATATAAATGAATGCAGCATGGATCTGGAAGATGTCGTTTAGATGCGCGACAGCGAGAGCCAGAATGATTCCTAAAGCTGATATGATGGACGGATAAATGTTATAGTAGCTCGAATCGAGCTTAAGATCCAATTTCATCCATAGTTGAAAAGCCTGCGATGTTCCAGGCTGGCCAGTATTGTTCAACACCAGAAATAGCAAGGGAAACATAAAAATGTGCCAGCTGTCAGCCATTGATTTGATTTTGGACCACGTCAAACTCTCACTTGTATTAAGCTGCGCTCCACTTAATCTTCTTCTCTCTAGGGCGACAAGTTTGTCCAATTTGTTGAAGTAGAATGCTCGGGTCGTAGAAGGAGTATCAGGAATCACAAATAGGGTGTACAAAGCCACAGGAACCGATATAGCAGAATCAAGGACAAACATCCACTGAAAAGGCTTAAATGATGTAGACCAGTTCGCTTTCAACACCCACTGCTGCAGAGGACCACTGATAAGTGAAGCAGCCGTGCCTGAACAGCTGAACAATGTTGATCTCCTGGTCAACTCCTTTTTAGAGTACCAACTTCCAAGAAGATACTGCATACCCGGGAAATACCCACTCTCAGTAAGTCCAACCAGGAACCGAATAAGATATAACCATTTTAGCGACTTGACGAAGACACATAAAAGCGTCAGCGCTGCCCATGTCAACTCCAAAAAACAGAAATAATAGCGTGCTGACAGCTTGTGAAGGATCATATTCGATGGTAATTGTCCAATGATGTAACCTATGGTCCAAAGTGCCACAAGGATATTATAATCATTCCCAGACATATCGTAGTGCTCTTTCAGACCATTAATATACGCTGTTCCTATATTACTCTGATTCAGCGATTTGATAAAGTATCCAGCACAAGCAGAACTTAGGAGGAACCAGTCCAATTTGTGAAGGAATTGACGTTCTATGGGTGAGATATTATGAGCTGTATGCCACAGGTAAGATAATATCTTATGCCACACGCTTAGCTTATCCGCTGATTCTGGGTTGTACGAAAGGTCAATGTAAGACTCTCTGAAGATGAGACTGTCATCTTCACTTGGTGATCTGATCACCTTATAAGAATGAACCACCTGTTTCTTATCCATTCTCTCAGAAATAGCAAGATTTAAAACGGAGCCTTAGATATTGTAGTTTGAACATGTCAAGAGGAGTCTATTTATATGTAGCACTTGGAATAATAGCCATTTTTTTTTACCCCTTTGACACAATTCCATGTATAACGCCATAGTTCAACTGAATGCGGTATCGATGCCGCCTATTTTGAAGCAGATTGCTAGATGGATTTCAGAATAAGTCTCTTCAAATGAGCCGCGTTTGAATGTATCTATAGACTGTACATATATAATCGGACAGGTAAAATATGGTCTTCTCGAAGCAGTTTTGTATTTGTTGGATCACAGAATTTCCTAATTCGGCAATCCAGGCGCACCAGGCGGTGAGATAATGCAAAGAAAAGCTCTCAATCCGGTATCACCCAAGAGATCAAGAGTTTGAGTTCCTTACTTAGCACACATACTACACATATCATACATAGATTATTATTGATAAAATTTATATATGAATACTGTAAGTAATACAACAATAATCCCTGCCGCGCTTTTATTTCCTTGACTTCCCTGGGGAGAAAGTTTCATAATTACTGAAATGAGTAACTGCTATATGACATATTTCGAATCAATCAATTTTCAAATCTGAGTGATCCCAAAATGTATGTACGAATGATGTTAATTTTTTTTTCACGTGGTATATAAATTGAATTTCTTGGAGTTTGAGAGTTTAACTAGCAGCGACATTTCCACAGGGAAAAGGTAAAAATCATTCCATGATTTTTCTAAGGTCTCAATTGACTACTGTCAAGTTCTAAAGTTCTTATGAGACATACGGCTTCAAGAGTCAGGACATTTATGATAGGCTAGAATACCGAATATTACATCAATTTTGATTAATTCTATGGCTTTTCCCCAGTAATATTTCCTTAAACTTCCTCGAATTTTCCTGACTGCTGAGGAGGGAGTAAGTCCATATTTTTTCTGTTTCAGAAACACAAACTTAATCGAGCCATTGATGAACCACAGAAAGGGGGAGGTAACAAAGAATCAAGCTTATTAGATATGGTGACAGATGATAAACCTGCTGTAATGCTGTGGAAAGATCTACATCATAGTGAACTCACTGTTCTACAGTTGCATGCCCTGCTCAGACTGCGCTGCGAGGTGTTTGTTGTTGAGCAAACCTGTGCATATCAGGACATAGACGGCAATGACCTCATCGGTGATAATCGCCATATACTAGGATGGAGGGACAAGGAACTGGTTGCATATTCCAGGATCCTGAAAAGTGACGATGACCTCAAACCTGTTGTCATAGGTCGAGTCATTGTCAGTAGCAAAGTGCGTGGTGAAAAACTGGGCTCCCTGTTGATGGAACAAACCTTAGCTTCCTGTGCAAAATGGTGGCCAAACAAGGCGTTATATCTCGGCGCACAGACTCATGTCCAGCCATTTTATGCTCACTTTGGCTTTGTTCCTGTGACGGATGTGTATGACGAAGACGGTATTCCTCACATTGGGATGGCACGGGAAGCAAGACTGGAGGTATGATTCACGTGGCTCGCTATGGCCAGCAGACTGATATTAGCGTAGAAAGTCAAAGTGCAATCTGAGGATGCAAGTTGGTGCTTATCTGCTTTGGTAGTTCAACTATTTTGGCGCGGTACATACATGAAGAGAATCACATAACTTCCCAGAGTGAACAATTCCTTGCCAGGTAAGAAAACTATGCTGCTAGAGCTGGTTAAAGAGTGATATACATTACTGGTGATGAATGATTCAGTTCTATATAGCGAAAGTTTGCGGAATGTCCACTGAAACGAGAAGCGTAGCCCAATCCGCAAACCATTCTGTGAACCTACCAAGGGTGTAACAAGACCTTCAAAGCAGAGAATTTTGCGGTATTCTGATGTCACGTTTGGAGATCTGGAAATTCCGTGTTCCTAATCTCTTGGTTATGTAATTGTTGATGTAGCAAGTGACCTGCGCCTGGCTGACCACAATCGGGACATCGATGATCAGTAGCAGAGGCTAACGTTACCACGATGATGTTGAGAATGCCAAGATGCTTGCCACAATTTCACAGTTTGTCTGAATAAGATCTCTATCATCGAGGATCGTTATACCAACTGAAAGAGACAGAAATCCATGGTAAAGCCGAGTAATCATAGCAAATTTGAATCATTCTTTTTTTGTTTTTTAAGTTTGGAAGGAAGCTGTTCAAAGTTTGTTGTTACGGTGTGTTATTCTCAATCTCAACATATCTTATATGTATGTACTTTTTGTTCAAGTTGCTGCAGAAGGTATAAGTATTAAACCCATGTAAAGTCTCTTGGTATAAACCCTCTTTTATAACTATTTCTGCCTGTTGGAACATCCGCCTGAGACCCAGAAACCGTTGCATGAGACCAGAGCCTGTAATGATATGAGTTTATTTAGTCATGTCAGCCCAGACTCAACAAAGAACTTCAAAATCACAAACAAAAGGCCGAGAAAAGATACACAGGCGAGTTGGACATTACTTAAGAAGAAATTCTCCATATCACACTTATCCATTATATAACCTTCACAACTCATCAGCGTACGCCTTTCTCAAAGCATTTGGGTTTCCAAACACGGTGTGCCTGGCCTCAAACATCTTCTTGTGGAGCTCTTCATCTCTCTGGTCTCTCTTGCTCAGCTTTCGATCCTGTACTTCAGCCACTAGCCATTCCAAAAATGCCGGGTCTGTTCTGAACGACTTATTGGATTTCTTAATTTCGACCAGCCTGTCAAATAAGGCTTCCAAAGAATGGTCATCATCTATACTTCCTTTTCTCAAAGAATCTTGAATCTCTTTGAACAATTTTTCAGTGAATTCATCACCATCACTTCTCTTAACTAATCGGTGACTGTTTAGATCATCTAAGATATCTAACAGCCTCACTTTGGAGCCAGCGTTGAACTTAGAGAACAATGACAGAAGCTTGTCTTCACCACCGATCTTGGTGAATAGGGATGTGTTTTCGGTGCTCTGAATCACAGTTGAAATAACGCCAAGCACTCGCTTCTGCAATACAGAATTCTTCTCTGTCTCGAGTTCTCGAAGTAGCTTAGGAAATAAGGTAATAGCATCCACGTTTGTCAGTGCCTCTGGATTATACCTTAGAGATTGTGCAATTACTCTCAGCGCCAGCTCTCTAATGCTAATAGTATATTTGTCCTTTGTAGCCAATTCCAGTAAGTTGTTCATCACATTAGGCTCAGAAATCGTGATGCCATCTTTCAATCCATGGGAGTATTCAGTCAATCCCTCCAGGGATTCCATGATCGTCTTTGTATTTGTGAATTTTCCCTTTTTGATGAAATCCAAAGCTGACTCCAACTCCATGGACTCATCAAAGTCTTCATATGCCTTCCGCAAGTTTTTGAGCTCTTCATCGTCATGTTCGTCTTCACTGTAGCTCACAATTGTATTCTCATCAATTTCTTCTACGGGTCTTGACAAAGCCACAACTTGAGCCTCTGGTGACTCCACACCGCCACTCAGTCTAGCACTCTTTAAGCGGCTCTCCATGTCAAATCTTATGTCTAGCCCAGTTGGTATCTGCTGTCCCTCTCTAACGATTTGCCACTCATCTGATGGCTTGAAGAGTAATGGATAACAATCGGTTGGATCAGTTGATGAACAGATAATTTCGTCTTGTGGAATAGCGGTAGCTGCCACTAAGACTGTAATGAATGATAGGACTGATATCCTCTCTTGTCTTAGGATTACCATTTACAATGTTCTTCCCCTGGTTTTGTTGCATCGAGAAGAAGAGAAAATGTGTCAACTTCGAGACGACATAAAGCTTTATTGACACGTACAACGATGACAGATTTTGGTTACAGAAAGCCGTTATAATATACATGCTTCATCTCATTAAAATGCCAATATATCTATCATTTTGATGCTTCCCTAGCTTTCTTAAAATCCGTTGATCTCTTAGTCTTTCTTGGCTTTTTGACTCTACCTTTACCATTCTTGATACCCACAACACGATCACCTTTCTTAGCTCTTTGTCCTTCCATG
This sequence comes from Williopsis mrakii, assembly GCA_003706445.3. NCBI lineage: Eukaryota > Fungi > Ascomycota > Saccharomycetes > Phaffomycetales > Wickerhamomycetaceae > Williopsis > Williopsis mrakii. The sequence continues at coordinate 72,590 of PPLH03000017.1, forward strand.
ACCTTACCAGCAGTCGCTCTATCAGCCTTACCAAGAACTCTCTTAGCTCTACCCAACCTGGTCTTTTGATCCTCGGATAAGTTCTTGACGGCGTTGGACTTGTGAGAAGATTGCGTTGGTTTCATCTTCTTAGATCTGGTGATTCTTAATTTTCTCTTCTTCTCACCTGATTTCTTTTCATGGAGCATCAATGCTTTGTTAACACCAATTGAGTCTTTGAACTGGACATAACCGAAACCCTTACCAACATTTGTCTTAGAGTCCCGAACAATTCTAACGAATTCGATATCACCGCATCCACCAAAAATATTCCAAAGCTCTTCATCACGCTCTTCAAAATCCAAATTACCGACGAAGATTGATCTTTTGTTATCGACAACAGCTGGATGTGAGACTGAGTCGACTCTCATATGTAAATCCAAGAACACTTTACCATTTGAAGCTAGCGACTTTCTTGCGGCTTCCTTTTCCTTAAACACGACATAAGCATTCACCGAGTCACAAGTTGGATGTATACTTTGTTTAACAAATGCAGCCTTTCTAGGAAGCTGTTCACTGAAAGCGATAGATCTGAATCTGATGGACTCAACATCACCATACTCACCGAAGAGTTTCTTGAATGCCTTATAGTTTTGCTTTAAGGTGATCACAGAAACGGCGATGTTACCAATGAACACAGTACGTTCAGCTTTGGCGATTTCAGATTCTTTCAAGTCTAACTTCTTAGCTTCTGAAGCTGGTCCAGCTTGACGCTCTTGCTCAGATTCATTTCCTGAGTCTGATTCCGAGTCTGAATCAGAATCCGAGCCAGATGAGCCCCTTTCAGGTTCTTCCCCTTGCTGTTCCTCCTGCCCTTCGTTCTTATCATTCGTAAGAAGTCTTTCCATATATCTATCTTCAAGGTCTTCATTGTCATCACTTCTCTTCTTCTTTGACTTAGTTGGTTTTTGCTGATCTTCCTCGAAGCTCTCCTCTGATTTCTCATCGGAATCAGCCATCTCATCGTCGTCATCCTTTGGTTCTGGTGCCTTCATTTTCAACACAGTTCTCTCCTTAACAGTTCTTTTGGCTGGACCAGCAGTTCTGTCATTGAAAATTCCCACTAGGCATTCATCTTTCTTAGCTTTGCTAAACAAGTTGGAGATACTAGACATATTGATAAGCTACGCTGGAAACCTCTATTGTATCCCAGCTCTCGGTTTGCATCTCACAGCTCATCGCCTGTACGGAAAATTTTGACCCCAAAAATGTCGCAAGGGCTCGAAACCCGGAGGGGCTTCGTAACATTTCTATTTTCGGTGCCCTTGGGGCATGGGCGGTTACCCGCTCGAGTTTCTGCCCCCTCCCTCCGAGAGCCTTCCGCTCTTTCAAGTCGTAACAAATTTAAATAAGGCACAAAGTTAATAGAAAGGGAGGACCTTTTCGTTGTTACACCGAGCTTGTTTACTGCTTACTGTTCACTGAGCGAGTGTGACGTGTTTTGATATAGCAGAAGACTGCCTATCCTGCATCCCACCCAGCACATCATTCGAAACGTACACACAAGTACGCAAATCACTTCTGTTCAAAAGAATTATAACCATAGGGGTTGGTTGATTGTCAAACGTGGGAGACACTGACGTACTGCGGTCCAATACTATCTACAAACATACACGACGTCAGCAGGCCTGATTTTACACATCTGCACTCGATAACAAGCGCCCCGTAACTAATGACAGAGATACAGCCTGTCAAGCAGAGTGAGTATTTCACTGCCAGTTCTATAATCAATATCCATGATACTAATAAATACATAGACGGTTCTATTCTGAGTGAAACTGGGAAGACTTCTCCCCTAACGGACTTGAGCTCTTCTTCTCCCTTTAACCAAGAGACGACTCAGACGCACAACAACACAACTGTGTCTTCGCAAGATGAAGCCAGTAAGAGAACCAAATCGATAGTCTCTGACGAGAGTTCCGATCTCAGTGATTTGGATTCTGAAGCTGAGACTGAAAAGATGTATCACGGCGAAACCGAGTCACAGTTACTTAAGCTGAGTAAAGCACACGAAGAAAATACTACATTACAGCCCGACCAGACCATGGATGCAAATGTGGATGATACACTGATCAAAGAAGAGGTTGTTAATGAGATTGAGAAAGTGAAAGAGGACGACGTTGAAGTGGATCATTCTGGTGAAGAACTAGTTAAAGTTGTGGAGCAGTTGAAAAGAAGTGAAGAAGTTGAAAGCGTGCACGCTGCAATGACAAATGGAAAGAGAAAGATTGAAGAGAATGAAGAAGATCAGGTAGTGACTGACGACTTGAAGAGACGTAAGACTGATGACTCTGAACAACATGAAGCCGATGGTGAAGGTGAAATCATTGAACAGGAAGCAGAGAATGAGAGTCTCGAAGATGGTGAGGATGAAGAAGAGGAACTCACTGAGGAGCAGAAATTACAGAAACATAAAGAAGAACAGGAGGAATTGGAAAGACAGAAGCAACGTAAAGAAGCCATTCAATTTCTAACGGAGATTGAGATCGACTTTGCCAAACTTAGAGACAGGTTATATGAAGATAAGATGTCTAGGTTGAAATCGGAGTTTGAAATGTGCCTTAATGGGTCCCATCCTGAGCTTCAGTCCGTCTACACCAAGATCGATGCTCACAGGGAAGAAAAGATACGGTTGGCTGCATTGACACGAAAATATGAGTTGGAGTGCATAGATAGAAAGACAAGAGCGCAGAGGACTGCTATACACCAGCAGTTCTTGAAAAGGTCTTCAGATTTCCGTACCTGGTATTTACAGGCTGTAATGACCGATTGGGACGTTATCAACAAGGAGAGGCGTAATATGGACCTAGAGGATTATCCTGAGTATCATTATCGCATACCTGAATTTGTGGATGAAATGGTTCATCAAAGAGCAAAGTATAATTTGGAGATTAGTACTTTGGTTGGGTTGAATGCTTATTATGGGTTCCCTACTGCACCACGGTTAGCACCTGCGGAGGGCGAAGAGCTTGACAACGATTTGAAAGATATGAATATCAAACCCTAATATGAAGCCATGTTATACAGGACAGTTTCGTAGACTCGATCTCAACAGTTTTATTAATAATTATGGTAGTAAGATTACACGAAAGTAAATTTTCATTAACGTTTTTATAGTAAATACACAACCAATCCTTAACGCAATGGGATGAATCTGTTGGAGGAAACACCAGCTCTACCGTGTCTGACTGGAGTGTAGGTAATAGAGAACTCACCCAAGTAGTGACCAACCATCTCTGGCTTAATCTCAACTTGGTTGAAAACCTTACCGTTGTAGACACCAACGACGGAGCCAATCATCTCTGGGACGACAACCATGTTTCTCAAGTGAGTCTTGACAACAGCTGGCTTCTCGTTTGGAGCAGCGGCGAGCTTAGCGGCACGCAACTTCTTGATCAAACCGAATGGCTTTTGGTTCAAACCTCTTTGGAATCTTCTTCTGACACGGGCGTGGGCCAACTTGGCGAAGTCCTCGGTGGAGAGCTCCAAAAGGTCTTTGAGGTCAACACCTCTGTAAGAGAAGGCCTTGAAAGTTCTCTTTCTAGCGGTAGCGGCTATAGTAGAGTGTTAGTATGGCGTTGACTATACGTGTACGACGAGGGCTCCTTGACTCCGGGGGGCTGAATATAGGAGGGTGGCAGAAGGATCTTATATATTTTATTCTTCATGCCTTTCTCTGTAGTTGTTCATAGGTTCACATGTTGTATTGTGCTATGTTGATCGTGTAGTGACTGACTGCCTGGTTGCTCTTTGCGCTTCTCTTTGCGCTTCTCTTTGCTATAACTTGCACTTCTCGTTTCAAATTCCTCTTTGAACAGTGACCAAAATATATTCTTCCTCTTTGCATCAATAATCCCTTACGACTAGAGTTTCAAACATACCTTCAGACATGATTTCGAATAGAGTTCTGCTGGGGTTCTCCTATATGATTAAACTGTTGTTGTTCGCTTTTGATGTTAAATTTTCAGAGTCCCCCAAGCGCGCCGAGCCCACAGAGAGGAGTGGTGGTACCCGCGAATTTTCCATGTGCCCCATCCGCACACCTTCCGTAGTTAAGGAAAGCTGGTACACGCACAATGATTTCAGACGTGACTGCTTTACCTCTTGCCCACGCGACTTCCTCAAGGTTACACCCGTACACCCATACTTAGGCAGCCCTCCCGTCGCGAGCGCGGGCGCACTGAAAAATGTTCGATCAAACTGGAAAGGTGTTGGCAAAGAGCTTGTTAGAAGAGACGTATACAAAAAAAGTGAGTTACAGAACGATTCGTTATGGGAAATGAGGATGTCTTTGGTGTTATTAGGCTATTGAGAAGAACGGTTGTTGAGTGTCATATTATCTGAAGGAATCTATGTGAAGTTCGGAAGGTCATTGAAGATCACCGTCACATTGAGCGTTGGAGAGTCCCCACTTGTGGGAGAGCAGAGATATACAGTAGTGCCATATGCACCTTGATGAAGGAGGTTCTACTACCGGATTCTTCACGTCTCAATAGAGTCTCGGTAAGATAACGATACGATACCATGCCAGTGAAGCGAGAACGAGGACTAAATCTACCCACAATTATTAAGCCAAAACAGACGAACCCATACTAACCACATATAGTGTCTAAGTACTTGGCTGCTTACTTGCTTTTGAACGCTGCTGGTTCCGCTCCAACCGCTGACAAGATCACCTCTGTCTTGGAGTCTGTTGGTATCGAGGCTGAGGAGGCTCAGGTCTCCGCTTTGATCTCTGCCATTGAGGGTAAGACTGTTGAAGAGTTGATTGCTGAGGGTAACGAGAAGTTGGCTTCTGTTCCAACCGGTGGTGCTGGTGCCGCCCCAGCTGCTGGTGCCTCTGGTGCTGCTGCTGAGGAGGCTGCCGCTGAAGTTGAGGAGGAGGCTGCCGAGGAGTCTGACGATGACATGGGCTTCGGTTTGTTCGATTAAACAGTTTGAATTAATGTTTAAAGTAATGTGCCTTCTTGTATGACTAGACTGGAAGAATGTAGCTGATTCGAGTATAGAACCAAGAACACGGGTGCATGGCATTATCTGCGCTGATTACTAATTAGATAGTCTATTGAGTATTATATACAATTGGACATAAATGAGTGTAGAGCTTAACTTGTACATGTTACCCGTTATAGCTTGTCATAGTTGATGCCCCGATATTGACACAAAATACCCTCGAAGGCTACTAACCCTTCCACTTTCGGGCATTGAGATCTCCGTGCGAGGGAGAGGGCCCGTATTGAGAAATGAAAGTGGAAGCCACAGTTTTCAGTAGGGCAGCGGCCAATTGAACGACTAGGTGCTTAGTTTTATTGTACTTGTGATAGGTGATATATATGTTGCCATAATCGATTATCCTGACGCCTCTCTTTAGATACGCAAAATTGCCTTCAAATTCCTTCCTGTGTGCGTGTCAAAGTTTGTGTCAAAAAAATACCCCCCCCCCCCCAAATGCAGCTACCGATCAGCACACCTCACGTCATTTTGTGTGATTCCTCGAAAGTTGATACTTCGCTCTCGGGGTTCGTTTATAAACCAGAGAAACATCAAACATTCCAATTCCTCTTTGTTTCTCTAAATCTTGATTATCAATTAGTCAACAATGTCCCACGGGTTTTCTACTAGAGCTGTCCACGTTGGTTCCTCTCCAGATCCAGTCACTGGTGCTGTTATCCCAGCCATTTCCCTTTCTACAACTTTTGCTCAGACTGCGCCTGGTCAGCCAATTGGCGCTTATGAGTACTCGAGATCTTCGAATCCAAACAGAGCCAACCTGGAAACCGCATTGGCCTCTTTAGAGCAAGGTAAATACGGTTTGGCTTTCTCATCAGGTTCCGCAGTCACTGCCCTCATTCTACAATCCTTGGCCCAAGGTTCTCATGCCATCTCCGTCGGTGATGTTTACGGTGGTACCCATAGATATTTCACCAAAGTGGCAGACACACATGGAGTTGAAACAACATTTGCTCATGATGTCGTTGCCGAATTGTCAAGCTTGATCAGACCAGAAACCCGTCTTGTTTGGATCGAAACCCCATCAAACCCAACTCTTTCAGTCACAGATATCGCTAAAGTTAAAGACATCATCAATGCTTCTTCCAACAAGGACATCATCCTCGTGGTGGATAACACTTTCCTCTCACCATACATTTCAAACCCATTGGTCCACGGCGCAGATATCGTGGTACACAGTGCCACTAAATTCATCAACGGTCACTCCGATGTAGTGTTGGGTATCGCTGTCACCAACAATGAATTGATCTACGAAAGATTGGCATTCCTGCAGAACGCTGTCGGTGCTATCCCATCCCCCTTCGACTCCTGGTTGGCTCATCGTGGTGTTAAGACATTGGCTCTTAGAGTTAGAACTGCTGCCCAAAGCGCATTGAAGATAGCTCAATTCTTGGAGCAAAGTGATAAAGTGCAAGCTGTAAACTATCCGGGCTTGTCTACACATGCCGGCTATGACATTGTTAAGAAACAGCATAGAGATGCTCTTGGTGGTGGTGTTGTTTCTTTCAGAGTCAAAGGCGGTGCTGATGCTGCTGCTAAGTTCACCTCTTCCACCAAGTTATTCACGCTAGCTGAATCCCTCGGTGGTATTGAGAGTTTGTTGGAAGTTCCAGCTGTGATGACCCATGCAGGAATCCCAAAAGAGGCTAGGGAAAAATCTGGTGTCTACGATAACTTGGTTAGACTCTCCATTGGTATCGAGGACGTCGAGGACTTGATCGAGGATATTAAACAGGCCTTGGAGGTTGCTACAAACTAAGGACGAGATAAACACAAAGGCCATGAAGTCTTCTTAAAGAATCCGCGTAGTTTCTAGTTAGGATGCAGTAAAGAACATCATGATCAATAATCGCAGACGTCACCAGCCACCGTGGCTTTTGAGCTGCTTTGCGCCACAGTGAAAAATCTCAAAAATCTCAACCCTCTCGGTCTTAACTGAGCCACAAATAGTGGCTAATACCAATATATCACGTGAAATCCTGTCAGCATCAACACTTGAGTACTAATCTCTTGGGCTTGACACTGATCGCATCTATTCGATCTGGAAAGAATTTTTTTTGTAGCCGTAGCCGTAATTCCTAGAGCTGAACTGAACGGATATCAATAATGGCTACGAACATTACATGGCACCCAAACCTCACTCATGAGGAACGTAAAGAGCTCACGAAGCAATCTGGTGTGACTGTCTGGTTGACTGGATTATCTGCATCTGGAAAAAGGTAGGCTGTTGTTCTTTTAATTCTGATCCCTTTTTTGACTAACATGCTCCAATAGTACCATCGCCTGCGCCCTCGAACAATACCTTTTGAAGAACGGTGTCTCTGCTTATCGTCTCGATGGTGACAACATCCGTTTTGGTTTGAACAAGGACTTGGGTTTCACTGAAGCTGATAGAAATGAGAACATCCGTCGTATATCAGAAGTCTCTAAACTCTTTGCCGACTCTACTGCCGTTGCTATCACTTCTTTTATCTCCCCATACAAAGCTGATAGAGACAATGCCAGAAAGCTCCATGAGGCGTCCAATTTGCCATTTGTCGAAGTTTACGTCGATGTTCCGTTAGAGGTTGCAGAACAGAGAGATCCAAAGGGTCTGTACAAGAAGGCTAGACAAGGTATCATCAAGGACTTCACCGGTATCTCTGCCCCATATGAGGAACCAGACTCCCCAGAAATTCATTTGCACACTGATAAGTCCTCCGTTGAAGAGAGTGCAAACCTTATCATTGACTACTTGAAGTCCAAGAAATACATTTAGATTCATTAAACATCTTGTATAAAAAATTAAATTATGGGAAGGAAGTAGCAGTTGATCAACCTCTCTTTAAACTATTTAGTCTCGCTTGTAAGTCATCATCCTCATCAGTTCCACCAATGGCCTGTGCCACACGTTCCTTTGCAGGTTCCTGTGATGTTACTCCTTGTGGAGTCTCGTGCATCTGAGCGCTTAGGTCAACACCAATCTCATCAAGTACTCTGTTTACGATCTCATCAGCTTCTTCTTCTTCGTCGAGCTCGTCAGCCATGGCATCATCAATAGCATCATCCATCATCTCTTGTCTTTGATCCATCATATCATTCTCCCTTTCGAAATCCATGGCAATCCTCTGCAGTTGTGGCAAGTTCATGGATCTATTCATAGTGCCTAAAAGCCTTGTAGCATCACGCATGCTCATAGCCATTTGGTCAGAACTTCTTACAGCTTGGATCCTGAGACTGATAGCCTGGAGCTGTGTCTTCATGGTGTTGAACTTCTCCACATACTTTCTAGTTCTCACTAGATCTTTCGCCTGTATCTTACATGCACCCATCTGGCCCTGTTTAGCACTCTTCTTGATATCCTGGATCAGCTTCTTTTCTTGAGCTTCAAGTTTCTTACGCTCTCTCTCTAGTTCACGTTGTGTACGCTCCAGTGCCCGCTGGTTCTTTCTCAAGCGCTCCTGTGGCGTAAGCCTCTTGCCGAAGGCCCACTCGAATAGCTGCATCTCGTCTTCTGTCCTTTGTCCTTCGTACTTTCCCAGCTGCTAATTCTGCAGCGGACCTTGTTCTTCCCCTGTTAGTTTGTTGATAAAAGTGCACACTCACCCTTGGGAATTTCGCGGAGGACACAGAGAGATGGCAGAGACAATGTAGTATCTTCTCTGAGCCCTTAATTCATATATCGGTGTATGGAAACTAGTCTGTGTATATGCTACTATTCTATAGCACCGTCAAGTTTGCTTGGGGTATCTGATTACCTTCAGATTCACTGATATAACATGTCTACGTCTTATCAATATCTCGGATTTTACCCTTCGCAGTAATTAGATCACCGGAACTCTTTGCCTCTGAATCCACCCACCTCCTGCGAAGACACAAAGCAAACACACCTTTAACACGCCGATAAAAGCTGAAAGGCAAGGAAAAGAGAGGAAGGAAAGGTCCGAAGAGTGATACTACAATATATAAGACACTTCAGCTAACATACTACATTCATTTCCCATTTCTCGTCATCGCCGAGCTGCTCTATTTTGATTTACCTTCTTTTGCTGGACCAGGTTGGGACTCTATCTTTCTCCGTTAACTGCTGCCTTCCCCTTGACAACACTATCATCCATAAATCCCCACATACATCAACTAACAGCATGTCGAAGTTATCCTCCCTCCGACTGCTAGAGTCCTACATAGAGGACCTTTCGCTGCTGGTTGAAGAATCGGAGAGATTACAAACTTTGGGTGTTTCGTATGATCATAATGACTATGAGATCCGCAAGAGCTTACAGAAGATCTCAAAGTTCCTTGAGAGAAATGACGACGGGTATGTTCAACTGTTATATTCTGCTTTCTATCTATAAGTACTAATACATGGGGCTTTAGTGAAGATTATGATGAACTTGTGAAGCAATACGAAACGTTACAAGATGCTATCAGGACTATAGACACAAATGAATTCAAGTATATACGTAACGTACAACCAAAGAAGCTTGAAACCAAAAAATCCGTGCGTTTCAATGACACATTAGAGTTCTCAGAAGAATCTTCACAGTTCAAACCCTATAGGGACACAGTGATTCAAGAACCGGACGAAGAAAGATCCAACGCCCTTTTCCAGGGAAGAAGTGATGACAGCGATGAGGATAGTATTGACTCTTCGAGCAATCAAGAACTGTTCATCCAGCACCAGCAACAGTTACTGGACCAAGATACTCATTTGGATGCCTTGGCGCATAGCGTAAGAAGACAACACGGTCTCTCCCTGGAGATTAACTCTGAGCTAGAGGATCAAAATATCATGTTAGAGGATTTGGAGGCACAGATAGACTCAAGTGACAGAAGATTGCACAAAGGTCAGAAACGGTTGGATTATTTTACAAAAAAGGCTAAGGAGAACGGTCAATGGTTGACCATAATTGCATTGATTATCATCTTGGTGCTTCTTCTGGTTATTCTTAAATAATCTGCGAATGTTAATTACGAGGATTCGCTGTATTCTTTCTCATTCATCTGTAGTTGAACTGTTGCTGGACGGTGGAAGTTGTTGGACACCCTTCGGAATTCCGAAGGAAAAAGGTGTCTCTGTCACCGTTATTGTTGTTATCAGACATTATTCAAGAGCCTTTGCAATGAGAAAGGCTATAGGTGTAAGACTCTATCAAGAATAGTTAGATTTCCAAATTTTACTTATTGCTGGAAGGAAATGTGAATATTTTCCGAACTTTGAGCCATAATTTCATTAATTAGTCTTTCCTATTATTCCAAGGTGAATTTTAAAAAAAAATATCGAAATTCACCTATGACGGCCAACGAGCTGATTTTTTTTCATTGTTTCACGCGAGTATCCAATATCTACAACATATCATTCAGGATGCATGTATAAACGGAAGGATCTTGACTCGTAATGAACCCTCGCAAAGCTATAGAAAAGTAAGCAATATGAAACCATCATGACAAAAAATTAGATAAACTAGTGTAGGCATTAAAAAACTGTGGATAAATAGAACCCATGAAATGAAGATAACTGGTAAAATATGATAGTAATGATATATGCTTTATTATACTGTATGGGTTGTTGCCCTCTGTGATGTGAAAATTGACTAATATGGCTCACACGATGTCAAAAGTAGAGGAAGAGACAGGACAGGAGAGGCAAATGGTGGATGTTTAATAGAAAACGTCGAAATAAATGAAAAAAATGCAGAGTATAGATTGCTCAGGATGTGTTTGGCTCCAATTTGGGCATGGAAATGAGGTCGTTTGGGAGATTGGATTTACCCCCCCAAATCTTATACAACCCAAAAAGACAGTAAGCGAGTGTTCAGCAACAGCTCTCACCAACGGCCAGAACCATTGCTGATATACATCGGAGAATTGTTTGAGATCTCTGGTCTTCTCAAAATACCCTGTGGCGAAGCCTGATGGTACATCTGTTGCGGAGAGCCTATCATCTGTGGAGACATATACCCGGCCTGCTGGCCCATTCTTGGGTTCATTTTCACAGGTGTGGAGTAAGGCGACATAGATCCACCAATGTGTATGCTGCCAATCACACCGCCACGCTTGGCCATAATAGGATCTGCAGCATTTGGACAGAATTCGAAATCATCCTCCATCAGTACAGACTTCCGTTGAGATATACGCTGTCTGGCAGCCTGTGCCTCACGAATCTTCTGCTGTTGTGTGTTCTGTAATTGAGACACGCTCAGTGGTTGCAGCTGCGGCCTGTACTTCAAGCTCAAATGCTGTTGGAGCGGAAGACGTTGTGTCTGCTTGAGCTGTTCAAGCTGCTGGGTGTTCAAAGTCATCGATCTCTGCTGTGGGTGGTTCATTTTTGACAGATCAAAAGCGAGGATGGATTGAAGAGGAATAAATATCAACGTTCCCTATTCAACTGTCCAAATATAACAATCAGCTCTGCAAGGGTATTTAATTTCGTCTTTTTTTTTTGTCTCTGATCGGGCTGGTCTTTGTGCACAGATCTTGAAAAAAAAAAGTTTGGGCGGCTAGAAATCTCCCATCCCTGTACGGGTGTCTTTGCGACCGCGAAAACCGTGTAGGGCCTTCGAAAACTTCGAGATGATGAAAGCGCTGGTGACAGTTGATTATAGGGAATATTTCACGCGATTGTCTGTTGGGTTAAAGATGACTTTGAACACTAGGAGGTTTGTTAGCTCTCTTTTGAAGCCGAAGAAATCACTCAGTATACGGCCAAAGAAGAAGAACCAAAGTCCATTAGTACCAGCAAGAACAAGATTTGCTCCATCTCCTACTGGGTTTCTCCATCTCGGTTCATTGAGAACAGCCCTGTATAACTACCTACTTGCCAAGAGCACAGGTGGCCAATTCTTGCTTAGACTAGAGGATACAGATCAGAAGAGATTGGTCCAAGGTGCAGAAGAAAGCCTGTATGAATCGCTGAAATGGTGTCAACTTCAGTGGGATGAGGGCCCACTAGTGGGTGGTCCAAAGAAGCCTTATAGACAGAGTGATCGATCAGATATTTATAGACAACACATTGGGCAGTTATTAGACTCGGGTGATGCTTATCGTTGCTTCTGTTCCAAAGAGAGACTCAACAAATTGAGAGAGTCAGCCCAAAGACTACAACCGCCTACAACGGTGTCATATGATAGATTCTGTTCACACATATCCAGGGAAGAGTCAGATAAGAGAGCGCTCTCTGAAGAATTCACTATAAGATTCAAATCACCGGAAAAATATCCGCCATTCACTGACCTCCTGCACGGCACAATTGATATGCAACCACAAGTTAACAACGACGATATCCGTTATGATGACCCTGTACTGATGAAGTCAGACGGATTGCCTACGTATCACTTTGCGAATGTTGTAGATGACCACCTGATGGAAATCACACATGTGATACGTGGTGAAGAATGGCTCCCTTCCACACCAAAACATATCGCTATGTATAAGTCATTTGGTTGGAAAGAGCCTTCCTTTGTCCATATCCCGTTGTTGACAACTTCCGGTGATAAGAAGCTGAGTAAAAGATCTGGTGATACAGATGTAAGGAGTTTCAGGGCAAAGGGAATCTTACCAGAGGCATTAGTGAATTTCGTTGCACTTTTTGGATGGGCTCCAAGATCAGATAAGAAATCCGAGATCTATAAACTTGATGAACTTATTCAGATGTTCAACATTGAAGATTTGACAAGAGGAAATGCTAAAGTCGATGATAAGAAATTATACTACTTCAACAAGCACTACCTGGGAGAAAGAATAAACAAGGGCGATCCAGAGATCATGGAGAGTGCATATAACTTGTTGAAGCCATACAACATCTCGAAAGAGACTTCAACAAAAATGGTAAAATTGATAGCTCAAAACTTACACACCATCAATGAAGTTGTCGATTTTGCATTCTTAGTCTTACCATGTGATCTAGACAATGACCACGCAGCTCAATTCTTAGAGTCTGCTGACTTGGCCAAAGTGAAGCAAATCATCTCCAGAGCAGATTCTCCTCAGTTGAGTAAAGATCTCGATCATATCGTGAAAGATTTACAATCAACTGGACTCAAGAAAAGTGAAATCTTCCAGTCGTTGAGATATGCCCTGATTGGGAGTGTTCCAGGTCTCAAGATCCCACTGTTGATCGACTGGTTCGGCGACGAAGAGTGTGAGAAGAGACTACAAGCAGCACTGAAGAGGATTTATAATATGTAATTAGAAAACAATAGCGTTGTAAATATACCATTTCATTCAATCTGTTGGTGCTTTTGTAAACTTATCAAGGTGGAATCCGGAGAGATCAGCTTCCTCATATAGTTCTCTGGACTCTTCAGAGAAGAGAACTCGGCTAATCTTCTCCTCTTCTCACTTCAATTGGGAGGACATAACCACCTGTGATATCTCCACTACTGAACTCAAATTTGCCTCTGCAGCTTCTTACACCTAAGCTCAAACTTTATCATTATGTGCTTCACCTTTTCGAAAGGGTCCCCACTTGAGATGGAGAACTCTTCACATTCCACCAGCTTCGTCATCACCATATTAAAAATACCTGTGCGCTCAATGAGGATCAGCCGGGTTCAGAGCAACCAAGTAACTGGATGACCATTATAGCGAAATATTGTGCTCTATGGCACTGAAGGAGGCATGACGCAGCGGGAGTAACGGGATCACAACAAATGGATCCATACTGAAATTCAGTAGACAACGTTGGAAAAGGTGACACTACAGATGATAGACTAAACTTCAATACGTGAATCCATTCCAATCAATTGTCCAGAAAATGCCATGGTGTGTGATCGAAGACTAGTAGGAATAGGCCATTAAAGCACAACTATATCAGAGGATGATACATTTCTTCTTGAACCTTTTCTTACCAAACTGTATTTCTTTCTTCGAGGAGCTTTTAAGATCATTTTCATAATATCCGGAAGCCAGGATTGCATCATGGCTCTTTCTTTCCTTCGTGTTCTTAAACTTTTTTCTAAATCCAAATCTGAATTGTGGTGGCTGTTCTAAATCATTCTGAGAGATAGCCAGCGCAACATTAAAGACATCTCTTATGTTCTCAGTGGTCTTTGCTGAGCACCTGATATGCCTAATGGCATCGATTTCATGGGCTATTTCTTCAGCAGCATCGTAGTCAACAGAATCACATCCGGCTGAGCTAAACGTATCGAGTTTTGTACCAACAAGGATAATCGGAACATCTTCACAGAAAAGTTTAACCTCTGGTGCCCATTTATCTCTGACATTCTGCAGACTGATCCTGTTATCCACTGCATAACAGACCAGAAGCACATTAGTGTCTGGGTAACTTAGAGGACGAAGTCTATCATACTCTTCTTGTCCTGCAGTATCCCATAGTGAGAGTTCAACAATCTTTCCGTTAACACCTTGAACTTGGCTGATGTAGTTTTCGAAGATAGTTGGAACGTATGTCTCTGGAAACTCACCACGAGCGTACGAGATCAAAAGACAGGTCTTACCACAACCACCATCACCAACGACAACAATTTTCACACGATGATCTGGTGACTTAGCACTCACATCAAGTGGTATATAGTTAACAATATGGTCCAGTCCTATTGGCTTATTCTGTGAAGATGATAACTGTGTTTGCGATTCTCTCTTTTTTGCAATGTCATATGGATTCTCGAGTGACGTACTAATCACCTTAAAAGAGTCTTGATTCGGCACCTCCTGCGGGATCACCTGGGATGACTGGTAATAAGGACTCGAAAATCCACCCATTGGGCCTTTTTTGTTGTCCAGATACTGTTTGCCGCTAATAAGGTTTTGACCTTTTGATCAATAATGCTTGTTTACCTTTTTTTCAAGAAGCACCACAGCAAAATCTAAGGCGCCGCCGCTTGCTTCTCCGAAACGATAATGATCATCTAGAATAGAAAGATATGAAAGACATATAAAACATACGTCATTAGTATTATAGTATTAAGTATCTAATTGGATAATGAGCTTGCGATCTTCATTGTACTTCTTGATGATGGTCAAATCAGCGGATTGGAACTGGATAATATCACTGAAAGTTGGATCCGAGAAACGAGGATCATGATCTCTGTTCAAGAGACAGGTTTTTTCGTTGAAGTCCAGTATCAGATCTACGCTTTCAGAGCCACCGTTCAGTGCTTCTATGCCATGTATGATAGCAGTGTCCTTAGCAGACTGGGAAGCAGCGCCTCTGTAGTAATTATCGCCATGTGCGTTTGCCTTCGAAATGAAGTTCTCTGTAGGATAGTGATATGGCTGGATTATGGTAGATCTAAATCTTGTGACACACTGCTCTTCAATATCAAACATTCTTGGTTTGAATCTGTCTTCAACATCAAAGAAAGTTGGAATGGGATCATTCAAAACAGTATTTCTCACGATGAAATGACGTCTTCGAACAATATAGGCGATCAAGCGACATGAGTAATTCGTGTATTCTCTGAATTGATCATCCAAGTGAGCAAAAAGTGCGTTTTTATCCAACGGGAAGAGACAATGGAATCCATTGAAGAGAAAAGTAAAAATATAACGGCATCCCACAAGAATCTCTTCCATAACTTCTGCCAATGCATTCCAGAAGGAGAAGACAACTTTATCCACAGGCCTGGTATCAGAATTGATAGTGTATCCTGCAGATGGGACGTATTCGAACCACTTTTTTAACAGTGTGTGGATTTTATTCACGGGGAACCTCAACACATGTTTATCAGATTTCTCATTTTCCATGAAGTCCAGACTGAATTTGATATACTCGATCAAATTTTCATAATGTATATGAATTTCATCGTCATTGTCGAGCAAGTCTTCACTGGAAAGAAATTTTTGTCCAAACTCTTCAACGACTTCCAAAAACTCATATAACACCTTATGATCATAAGCTGGGTGGTACACAAACCTGGATGTGAAAAGTAATCCATCTGAGAAGTTCTTCAGACGCATGAAACTAGTTGGAAACTTATCTGGATTCTGCATCGCAGCAATGATCAATGCAGATGGACCTTGTGACAAGGAGAAGTGATCTTCCATTGGAGCATCCTTCATATAGATACATGTACTGGTCAAAACGGAAGAAAGGATAAGAAGCAGTTTGGCGTTATCGTCATTGATGTCGTTCAACTCCTTAGTGACATACTTCATGGCTGCACCACGATGTTTTAAGAAATGATAGTTCAGTTCCGGATCGCCTCTCATCAGTACGCCTATACCGAAAAGCATCATTCCGTCAAAGATTTGTGACAGATGACAGCATATAGTAAGACGGGAATGTATTTCCTTGAGAAGGAAAACACGAGCAAAGACACCAAACATAGTTTCGTCAAAACATTCAGGGTACCTACTATCGACTTTTGGTTCAGTCGATTTGTGACTGATCAAGGGAATTTCGATTTTACCATCGATATGTACTGGTTCAAGACTGATCTTAGCTGTAGGCCTTCTGGCCAGCAAGTTCGTATCACCAGGAGATGGGCTTTGTGAGTCAACCGAGGAAGGACTCGTCTTATAGGATGAATCAGTAGCATATTGTTGCATGACCTGCTGAATTGGATGTATGTAAGTAATTACATTCTGACTCTGAACAGCCTGTTCAAGCTTGACTTGACCATCAAAGGAACTGGGCGATACATATTCTTCAACATCTTGCAATTCGCATTGGTCATTCACAGCTTCGGAAGTAACCTGATCAGGATTCAAACCCTGATGGGAAATACCGTGTTGGTATGGATAATGATAGGCAGCATATCCATCTGACACATATTCCTGGTTAAGCGGTACATAATTTCCATATGGCATTCCTTGTGGCATTAAACCAGGTAGAATTCCCTGAGCATAAGGCTGAGCATAAACCTGTGCATGTTGTGGAACCTGTAGTGACTGCAGATATATCTGAGTCTCTTCTGTTTCATAATGCGATTGACTGATGTTGGCAATCTCTCGCTCTGTATAATCCAGATACCCGCAACGCAGCTAGAAAGGCAATGATTATTAGTATTAGAGACGAAATAGAAAAATACCGGAGGAACACATACAGATCTTGAAGCACATTTCTTGCAATGTGGTAAAGTTTCATCACATTTGACTCTTCTTTGCTTACACTGTGGGCATCCTTTAATGTAATTAGTAAAAGTTCTTTAAAGCGAGCCGCAGCAATCTCAGTGGGGGCTTAATACGAACCTAAACGTGAGTTTTTATGTTTTCTGCGATGTAATTTCTTCGGTTTCTCGTCACCCATATCTCACACCTCGTAATCTATCTTGGCCCTTCCCTGATTCCAAAAGTTCTGCATGGAGAGGGACTTTACGAAAATACGAAAATACGAAACTCTCAAGGGCCAGAATACGCAGCAAGTTCGAGAAGTACTATTTGCTCGCCAAAGGTTTCCAAGTTTGGCCGACGGCGCCGCCTGAGGTAGGGATCAAAGAGGCACAAGATGCAAAAATACCCACTCCACACCGGTGCTAAATCCGAAGGACCGAACTGAATATCAAAGGCAGTCGCCAGAGAATAAGCCAGTAAAAGTTTCCAGAAGAGTCTGAACTTCGTAAAGAATCCACACGATCAGTGATATCTTAATGAGTAACTTAGCGTTCGCAGAGAGCGATTCGCTCTCATCAATCTGTTTGAAAATCTGCGATACTACTGGAATCGAGTTCAGCACATCAACGAAAGTTGCATGTTCCTCCTGTTGAGGCTCCAAGTCCAACGCGTCAGAGATATCTTCTCGCACCTCCTGTTCTCTATCAGTTTCTATAGTAGTTATATGTGAAGATTCAACAACCGGTGCAATTCTATCCTCCATACGAGACCTCTTCTCTGATCTGAACATCATCTTGAAAAATCCTGATTTCGTCACCTCAGGTTGCACAATACGTGTATTTGGCATTGTTCCTAAATGGCCAGTAAACGCATCCGATGGATAAGGTGGATCTCCTGTCACAGAGTGTGGAACTTGCTGTTCATAGATTTCAGGAGTCAAGTGTTCAGCGTTATTGGATCCTATGCCAAAGCTTTCTTGCTGTCTCTTATTCTTTCTTTGGAGCTGTTCAACACTCTCCGAGTGAACCGCCTGTAATTCGTCAGTGTAATCTTCATCATCATCATCATCAGACACCCTTTCAAAATAGTAACCATCGCCAGTGATTCTCAGTTCACCAGCACTTTTCTTCAGCTGCTTATCAAGGCTGTTTTCATAACCCATAGCCAATGTAGGCATGAGTTCTAGGATATCATCACTTCCTTGATTATGAGTATACAAGCTTCTCGAGACTTTTGGTTTCCTATCACCCTTTCTTCCAAAAAGTCGTAACCTGCTGTTGTTATGTCTGGTGTTTTCATCATCAAACACAGTACTATTTGCCCTATATGGTTCATACTCAATGCGTCTGTCAATTGCCGTATGTGATCCCCTATCACCAGTTGTGGGTGTGATAGTGGTTCGTTCGGGAATTCCATGGCATGAACTAATTCGTTGGCCTCGTGAGGTTGATTCATATGTCATCTCCTTCCGATGGCCATAACCAGTTTCCATCATTGAGTTCAATGATGAGTCACTGTTGGAGTAGAAAATATAAGGCGATGTGGTGGAGGCAGAGTCACAGCGCTTCTGTGGTTGCTGTGTGAGATATGGTTTCCTCTGTCTTATCCGCTGTATGTCTTCACTTCTACTTTTCGTGGACATTTGAACAACCTAGATGGCCACGAATAATTAGAAAGCCTATGTGAATTGCCTTAGTGCGAATGAAAGTGAATGAGAAGACCAGCAAGATATTTGAAACTTGTCAAGCTCTTCTGCTGTAGTGATAGAAAAACACTATGCAGCATGAGGGCTGGCTGTGTTTTGATTATATCGTCGTGCCCGAAGCGCTCATCTCCAGCCCGCCTTGCTTATAATAGACCAGCCCGCCATGCAACACTGTCAAATATACCACACCACTACATAGAATTATCAAAAGAAGGCAGTGTACCATTATTAAATGCGAAGATGAGCAAAACACATACAAGGTCTCGTAATTAATCCCAAGTTCCAACGTTGAACCCCGACGTTAACCATAAAAACTAGAAAAAAAAGTGATAAAAATAATAAAAATGGGACGTTAATCCCAAGAAGTGAAATCGAGCAAATTGCATGAGAAAGAATAATGCTGTGGTGAACATGCTTACAAGTCAATGAGACCCTTAACCTCCTCGGCCAAGGCCTCAATACGAGACTCCAGGTCCTTGAATGTATTCTCAATTGTGGCCTTCAAATCAATAGACTCATCTTCGGATTGAGAGACTTCAGTACCCCAGAACTCGGTCAAGTTTTGACCAGCACCGTTGAAGATCAAGTAATTTGGAGTGTCCTCTGGGATCTCGGTCAAGACATCCTTAGTGGAGTACTCAATGATTTTCTTCTTCAACTGAGCAGGAGTGATGCCGCCATTAGCAGTAAAAAACTCAGACTCAGCACCTGGTTGCAAGGACAAGTAGTAGGACAACAAACCAGCAACGTGTGGAGAAGCCATGGAAGTACCAGACAAAGTGGCGGTGGCGCTCTCAGAGCCAATGTAAGTGGACAAGATGTTCAAACCCGGAGCGAAGATATCGACACACTTACCATAGTTGGAAAAGTAAGCTCTAGAGTCGGACAGTGTGGATGCACCAACAGTAACGGCTTTGTCGGCAGCAGCTGGAGAGTAGTTACAAGCATCAGCATTGTCGTTACCGGCAGCAACAGCAAAATGGAGACCAGCGTTAACAGCAGCGTTAACAGCCAAGTCCAAAGAAGGAGACTTACCACCACCAAGGGACATGTTAGCGGTAGAGCCCTTGAATCCCTTCTTGCTCTCCTTCAAGGCCTTAGCATGAGCGTTGGCAGCGTATTCAACACCCTTGACAACGTCAGACATAGTACCAGAGCCGTTAGATCTCAAAACTTTCACGGCAACAACGTTGGCCTTCTTAGCAACACCGTAGTGCTTAGAAGCGATGGTACCAGCACAGTGGGTTCCGTGACCATTCCCGTCAACGTCCTCATCACCGGATGGGACGGTGGAACCCCAAATAGCACGGCCATCAAACTCAACGTGCTTGACGTTGATACCAGTGTCGATGACATATGAAGTAACACCTTCACCAGCTTCGTTGTCAAACAAGTACTTGTTGAAAGAGCCCAGGGTCAGAGGCTCACGGTGGGAGATTCTGGATAAACCCCATGGTGCACCGTTCTGGGTGTCAAACTCAGAGGCAAAGACTCTGGAGTCCTTCTCAACAAACTTGACATGAGGATTACGACGGATCAGCTCAATAGTGTCATCTAAGAAGTAACCAAAGTAACCAGAGAGAAGATTGTCAATGTCAAAGCCATCCAAGATACCACCTCCAACGTCAGAAGAGATGGACTCAGCCTCCAACTGTTCAAAGAAAGAGTGAGCAGGGTTAGACTCGTAAAGAGCTTGAACAGCGGTCAAGTGTTCAGCGTTGACCCACTGTTTGTGGAAGTTAATTTCCTCTGGAGAAACACCGTCCTTGAAGACAATAATGTATCTATGAGGGATCAGATTGCGGCCAGCAGACTCAGTGGAGATGATTTCAGCTGCTTGATCTTCTGGAAGAAGTTCTGCTTTCAAAATTGCGGTGTCAATGAGTGCTCCAGTAGCTGGAGTGGCGGCACCGGCAACTTGGGCAGCAGTAGCAGGCTTGACAGCGAAGATATCCTGGTTAGAAATCTCCGGGATGACAAGGGCGCTTGCGATAGAGAACAAGACAGAGATTGGGAGTAAGAAAGAAGTCTTCATAGTAGCGCTTGTAGTTGTTGTTCTCTTATAGCGTGTGTCCAGCACAAAGGGGCGATATAAGAAACTAGTGGGAAATAGGGAGCAAGTTGTTAGAAACCGATCAGATGGGCGAGTGATATCGTGCGAGCAGATGGACCAGAGACAAAAGAGTCAAATGATGTATATCTGTTCGTGTGTAGCACTCAGTTGTGTATAAGAGGGAAGGGGGAAAATAGAAGAGGAGAGAAATAGGGTGGCAAGCGACTTCAATTTATAAACCCGCGAAATCTTCCAAAGGCTCACAACCGCAGCCCCACGGTAAGAGACACAATGAGCTGATAAGATAAAGCGCATGACACCTACCAAGAAAGACAGCTTATCGGGGGAGGGGGACTGGCTGACGAAGGCTCTTATCTAGGCATCATCCGTCCGTCGATGAGTCAGTACGTTGTAGAATATAATATGTGCATATATCTATTATCAAAAGTAAATATTTATCTTCAAAGGTGGGGGGTGTTGTGTCTTGCAGGGCGCAAGTTTTAACGTTTTGGGAAGCAGGATGACACAGTAGTGTGGTGAAATTAGTTTACCCACATGTGATTAGCTGATAGACTAAAATAAGGGGACATTGTGAAATACCATCGTGGATTCACATGGGCCATATCAAGACTGGTGACAGGAACAAGACAGACTCTCAACTCGTCGGAAACAATTATAGTCAAAGACACAAATCCTCGGTCAGCAACTATAGAGACCACAACCCACAAAATCAAAATCGCCACATCTCCTCAAAACCGACAGTCTACACAATAGGTCCATCATCATAGTCTTTGCAGCTGGAAATTGTCAGTTGGTGGCTCCTATTGGAGGGGGAAGCGGGTGAGGTGAGGTGGTCAGCGTGAGCTCTTTGCTTCCCTTTTATACCGTGGCGTGGGTTGGCCGCTCCCCAATGAGAGAGGTGACTCCACTACCAAAAATGTGATACAATGTGTCTGATTTACCCCAGAATTTTCTGTATATCAATCCCCAGAGCACTTCTCCATCCTTTCATCGTTGCATATCTCGAATGTTGGGTGCTGGAACAGACGCAAAAATGATTGCACACAAAGACATTCAGACAAATATCGGCTTCAGTAATATTTTTTTTTATTCAGAATCAAACAAGCTCTGAGCCGTCTATCGAATCCAGGTTTGTCGTTACGTCTCTTTCTACACGATCTCTTTCATGATGTCCACATCATCATCCAACAGTCGTTTTTTTAGTTCTTCACCCAGCCCTTCGAAGTTATGTGGTGGACGATCAGACTGCTTATGTACGACTGTTGAAGGAAAATTGCTCATCCCACCCACTTCGCACATTGTTCCTCAATCCTGTCTACAATTTCCTCAGCGTGCAGCCATTCCTCAACGAGGTGGATTTTCTGATGGTCAAGTTAACGCAGATTCCCAGCACCGTACAAACCTGAATCCTCCGTTATCGCTGAGCTATGTTGAGAAAGATCAATATAGCTCCTTTCTAAGTTAGCAGTGGGATCAGATCCATCCATTGATTGATCCAAACATTATTCAGCACAAGCAGTCGAATCTCACAATCACCAGCACAATAGCGCCGTATCCCACTAATCAACAGAGTCCTTGTGGTTCTCCATCATTCAACTTTTCTGGCGGTGAAGCGAATTCGATGATGTATCACTTTTTCACAAAGTCAGGATGAACAACGTGATATTGGAACAGGTTCTTCTTCGTTTGCCCTGCCGGAAGCTATTAATCATCCCAATGGCGACATGGCACGAGTAATGGGAAGTTCAAACAATGGGCTCACATTCCCCAATGATATCAGAGAATATTCTTGCGATGGGAGTGAAATTGTAACTGGTAGTACGGGTTGCTTTCCATCTGGCCCACCTGTTAGCCCAACCAGAGTATGGAAAGATACCACCCAGGAGTTCCGCTTGAGGTCATTTCGGAAGCAGATGAGCGACTACTTCAGCGCTCCCAGTGTTCAAGGGGCTGGGAAGAGTGAGATCAGCAGCGATATTCAAGACCAAAAGTCCGTCATCTCATCAGAAGAGTCTCAAAGCTTAAAGAGAGCACTTAGTTATGGAGATGACACGAAGAGGAGAAGGATCTTTTAGACAACGGGCCATTGCAATTGGTTGCTTTTAAATAACAGCTACTGATTTCATTCCGATAGGGGCGAAATATGGGCTGTCTGTATTTGAAAGAGATTCTCATATTTGATTTGTTCTTATAGTTGATGACGAACAATGAAACTAGATTTTAACAGAGGCACTGCACCAAGTGCCAGAAAGTTCAAGATAACCTGTGATCGATCGTTAAACTCTGAAGGACTGGGATCAGTCTCCATCTTGAAAGAAGGTAGATGCCAGAAAGACTTATATATCCCTCGGTTCTTTCTCTAAAGAAAGCTCAAACCACAGGAGCCGGAACGAGTACGGGAAGGTTGGAAACAGGTGAATCAGCATAGTCTTTTTCTTTGCAAAATATCATGACTCATCCTCAGATAGTAAGTCTTCTTTCCGAGTGTCCAAACTTCCAGATGCGCTTGGGTAAGTCCAATGTTCATTTAGCATTATGTACTTCTGTGTACAAATAGCTTTTGCACTTTTATTGGGATCCTCCAAAGTTGTGGATGGGGCAGACCGAGAGAGCTGCGTTGATCTTGAATCTTCGTTTCAAGTCTTTGCAAGTTGGCAGTTATGACATCTCTTCGAATCCTAAAAATTTCCGGCCTCTTTGAAGTATTGTGGACAATAAACTTATGAAGACTGCCTGACCAATTAAACTGCGCAGAAGATGAGGATATAGATTGAATCAGTGAACTTCAGGTGTCCATGTAGGAAGGTCCATATATCACGAGGATTACTTTGCAGTAAAAATAATGAATATGAAAATGACTGAATTGATCATGTGATTCATGTTGCGGCTTGCCGACAGATTCAAGCGAATTCAGCTTATCATTTATCTTAAAGAGTGGGGAGAGGCACTGGCCTTAAGGATGAATCATAAGACCCCCGAGTCATTATGTTTTTGGAGGCCCAAACTCAAATCTAGATCCGTAGACTTCAGTTCTACCCTTTGCCTGGAACGAGCAGACTAAGATTTTAGCGCACCTGTGGCATGGATTTAGTGAACATATATTTAAAATTACTGTCTGTAATCACCTTCTTTGGTAGAAGTTAATATTGAAATGTATTGCGACAACGTTGTGTCCTCTTCTCCATTCATTCATCCATCTAGAAAAGCTGCTTATTGAAAATGTTTAACATAAGTTTTCAACTTTGATATCCATACGGAATCATACGTGTAAGTTCCAGCATTGACAAGTTCCAGCGTTACAGCTGAGATGATGAAGTTACTTAGAAATGAAAAAAAAGCAATAGTCTATCTATGATTCGTATATTATAATTTATCATTGGGCAAGATTGACAAATTTTATATTTTCAAGTCCTATTACTTCCTAAGTTGAAGCGCCTCTTAATTTACAAAATAGTAACTACTTCTGCATGAAGCGTCCAAAATTAAAGATTTTCTCCATTTGACTCTTTTGACAAGTTGCGAGATGCTCAGTGGATAGAGATTTTCTGAAGGTTGCATCTACACTGTTAGCCCCCTTGCAAATCGCTCAAAGAAGACATGAACAAAAGCCCAAATTTGGAAAACTTCAAGCAAAAGTCAACGACCATTTGGCCCAATGAAGAATCATGATTCAAAACTCGAAGCCATGATTGCGTAAATATTGAAGTCATTGGTATATCAAAGAGGGTAGTTCCTGAGGTAAATCCAGGGAAACAAAGAAATTTGGAGCTTGCAAGCTTCCAGTTCCAACTGTCTGGCCTCCCTAAATTGCCTTATTAGAAAAGAAAATTGGGAAAGTGACTGAAGTGTGGAGTTGAAGAGTTGCTACTATGGCCCAGGAAATGAAATGTTTATGACGAGAAGAACAAAGTATGTTCCATTGAAGTCGGAATACCTGAGCCTAAGGAGAGAATCATTCCTGGCCAGTATATTGAGAGTGACTCAGAGTCAGAGACACAAAGAATAAAATCAATGCATTTATTATCTAAATGTTATTATATCAAAAAGTCTAAAGCCTTCCCATGTTTGTAAGTTATGTAAAAGCGTACTTGTCTACAGAGTTTGGGAAGACCTTTGCGACCCCGGATTTTGTTTGTTTCTTGAAGATCAGAAAAAATTGACACATTCATTCACCTTCAAGCGCAACATACAAAAACTTGTCAATGAGCGTATTCCAGCTGTTACTGTTACCAGATGAGCTGATATGGTGGACATTGGCGCAGTTGAACGACTATCGTACGTTGATGAATGCTTTAGCAGTTCCAGAAATCCTTGAACGTGTGAAGTGCCGTGTTGTGTATGTGGATCTTGACAACAACCAACTTCTTCCTTATGAGCTTCCATTACTTCAGTTGAAAAAGACCAGAATTGACGATATATCTCTACTAGAACAGTGTTTATACATTATCACTTATGGTCATAGTGTGAAAGAATCTAAGAATGTTCACTTCCCTTCCTTGAACACAATGTGTTTCTTGAGAATTAGGTCAAACCAATCCCTCGATGATGGTTTGGATCCACTTACGGGCGTTGACACAGAATATGCCCTCGAATGCATGGAGTTGATTGCTAGTTTGGACTGCAACAAACTTATTTCTGCCGAAAGGTGGCCTGCAAATGTTGAAATCATTTCTCAAGTGGCATTCCCTTATGAAAGGGTGGATGATGCTGTGAGATCACTGGAAGAAGGAGATGATAAAATATTTTATCGGATTCTCGAAAGGCAGGGCTCGCTACAACTGCAATCCGAAGAAAGTCAAATCTATACCATGACGATCTCGAATGTGTGGTTCCGCAACGGGATCTCCCTTGACATATCACCTTTGGCAAATCTGTCCATCAGTGGTTGTCATTCATCCACCATATCATACCTGAGAGAAGCGATTGAGAATGCATATACACTCACAATCCGTATGTTTGACACAGAGTTTGAGTCGGAATCTACAGCCGAAGTGCTGCCATCATGGGCGGAAACCACAGACATTACCCTAGCTTATGCGGCATATGGTGCTTCTTTGGTGAATATGGAAATCCAGCCTATGACTTTTGAGTTAAGGGGTGTTAAAACAATTCAGAACTTAGCGATCAATATGAAAGATGAAATGGATTCCATTGATCATTTAATCCTTCATACCATCCCAATAGTTACTTTCGTGAGATTAAATGAAAGGAAGGTATTGAAGCAATTTCGTCCGTATATCGACGGTCTTCGCAGCTCGAATTTACCGTACTTGACTTGGAAGGTATCTTGTATGTGGCCAGAAATGTCCAATATCACGTTGCCGTCTTTGAAGAAACTTAAGTTGATCATACAGGAGATGGATGGGACAGATCTTTCGCCTCCAAATCGGGAAAGTATCCAAATATTCGAAACTGTGGAATCACTAGTTACTGTTGGATCTATCAGCCATGTATTTCAACCTCAATTCTGTGATGCATTCCATAATCTCACCGATCTGGACTGCGATCTTAAAGGGACTGTTGCCCATGGCTTGTCATTTCCAAAGATTCGAGACCTGCGATTGTCACTCAATACTAGAGATGAGATTGAGGGCTTTTTAAGCTGGAGCTTACCTGCCCTTTTCACTCTTGATGTTCATCTTGAAGATTCATCTTTGGATATTACGGTGTGTGATGTTTGTTTTAGTTTCACATCATTGAAACGACTAACAATGGGAAGAGTCTCACCTGTGCCTTTTAGAGAGCTCAATATCCAAAGTAATTCAGTGTCAGTCAATCTTGAATATCTTTCTCTTGTTGATTCTTTCTTCTTGGGTAAGACACACTTGAATTTTCCTGCAATGAAGGAGTTCCAATTTGAGTTTGGGGGAAAGTCATTTCAGTTTGATCGTCTAATGTCACCTGTTCTTGAATTATTTCATATCTCCTACTGTTCTAGAAATGACAGCAGCCCTCATCTGGAATCCATTGAACTCACTAATCTTTCAAGCCTGCGGAGATTGACAGTGTCCAGGATTTCTAATATCAAATTGATTGGTTGTGGTGATCTTGAAGAAATAGAGCTTTCCGGTCACATTGAAAGCTTTGAAAGCACACCGCTTCTAAGGCTAAAACGACTGGTGATAAGGTCAGACACAAAAAGGGACATAAGAAATAACCTTGTATGTAACAAAAATGCTAGAATCGAATTCAGGACAACTAGAGAGAGGGAAGAATAAGAATCCCGATCTCAGACTTCGAACAAGGGCGTGTGGCGTAGTTGGTAGCGCGTTCGCTTAGCATGCGAAAGGTCTCCGGTTCGACTCCGGACTCGTCCAAAATTTTTGGACCTCGCTGAGGCCCACGCGGCCTCGGGTACATGACAGCTGCTCCAGGAAAAATACGATTTTTATGCTTCGACGAGAAGTCTTGGGAGTCCCAGCTGCCTTAATGAGTAAAATATTCCATGAGTTATATAATAATTGCTCTGTTGAAAGTTTTATGTACATACATGGCATAGGCCGTGACATATCATGAATTTGCATCCAAATTGATCTTGAGCATGTATCAAATTCACTTATGGCCATCGCTGGGCTCAATGGGTTTTTTGATGTACAATAGCGTGACGTTTGTAGAATGAATCATTTATTCCGATCCTTGACAACACTTCAAACCGATTATTATCTGGAGCGTATTGAACTTCTCTTTAGAGAGCTCATTTGAGGTCTCATTATCAACAATGTGATAGAAATCTGCTAGCGCAAGGAGCTGTTTCATATTCATCTTGTAGAAATGATTCTTACTCTTCGGCCAAAGTTCATCGCAAGGTTCCTCCCCGACGAGGTTGACAACAAGGCTCAATGTTTCATCTTCTGCCTTTGACAAGTTTTTCTGAACAGATTTCTGTTGATCTTCGATGATCTCAAGCATCAAATCATCTTGCCCAGCTAACTGATAATGAAAAGGATCCAACGGTGATTTCGATCCATCTAACTCGTCCACCGTAGGGAGTAAGACTTTAGGGGCGATCTCCATCATCAACAGGGCATATTTGCTGTTATTCTGTGACAAAACGGACTGCTTGATCGCTTCAAACTTTTTCCGAAGCTCATTATATCGTTCTTGCCCGTTCGTGGTGCGTGGCATCTTCCTACGATGACCGAACAAGCGTTTGTTTGTCAGGTAAAAAACTTCCCGTTAAACAAGCGCTCACTTAGAGATCAGAAAGTCACACAGAGCAGATACCCCTAAGATGGTGGAAGAGGAAATCCTCGAGATAGAGGGCAAAGATTATACTTTTGAACTGCCAATTGCAGTCTTCCCACCTTTTAAGTTGCGTTCCTCCATGGTTGATAAAGATCCAGTAATCTGGGTTCATTTAATAGAGGTGTACATTAAATACGTCCAAACTGTACTCTATACCCATTTGAACCTTACAGAGAAGAGTCATCAGCAATTATGCCTCTTTGTGAAGAGCTATATGCATGAGATTGCTGAAGAGCAAGGTCAAATTCTTTCATTAGGTCTGATCAACGTCCAGATCACGGAGAATCTGGGGTTGTTGCGAGCATGGATGTTGGAGCTTGTGAAGCAGTTGGGTGTCCTAAGTCTGAAAATGAATGGAGAAGAGCTGTGGAATTTTTCTAGGATCTTTGCACCAAGAAATTCTACTGTGATCAGAGATATAATCGATGGGAGTCACAAGTCTCGAGATAATAGAGCGATTAGCACAATTTCACAGGTTCATGGCCACATTGAATATCTGATATCTAACGGAAAATTCACAAAAGTTGACTTACAAACACTGGCTGCTTTGATCAATAAGCCTAAGAGATCCAATGAGAAATTACAGGGCAAAAAGCAAGTTAAAACCAGGGACCAAAAGTCCAATTTCCCAGACAAGTTCATTACCGTTTCATGGTGGGAGATGCTCGAAAGATTGTATGCGAAAGGAAAGGGCCATTTTGCACAACACTGTAAAGAGATCGGTATCTTGTCATTGATTTCCGTTTCTATCAACAGAACAGCAGCTCTGGCCACCGAGTTGGGAATCACCTCAAGCTATTCCATGGGGATGTGTCCACTTTTTGCTGGCATTACCACTACCCCTGAGTTTGACAAACTCATTCCTGACCTAAAGAAGAAGTTGCTATTTTTGAGAGTGAATCAGAAGAAGCCGGTGGCCCAACGTGACGTCCAGTCGCTAATTGGAATGTTCCCAGACCTTACGATTACGCAGACAGAGAAGCTCCTTCGTAAGTATGACAATAATGTCGAGTCTGTAACACATTTACTTCTGGAAAACCCAGATCTCATAACGAAGCCTTTGAAAAATGTATCCAGCATCCCAACTGCTGAATCAATCATTCAAAAGAAGGTTATTAACAAGCAACGTACACAACGCGTTCCAGATGAACATAAAAATCGTACTCTTGCCGCTGCTTTGAGGTTAATGTATGAATCCGATGAAGATGAACACGATGATACCTATGACGAGGCAGAGGCCACTAGCGGATTAGCCGACAGTAACCAATCAAAATATGATCAGATTGAGAGATATCTCTGGGATATATTTAAGAAGGATTCTGCGTCGTTTGAAAGAGCAGCTCGGAAATCGAGAGAGAGAAAAGAGATGAAGGATTATTCCAAGTGGAGTGATGAACAGATTGAAGGCTGGGCCAGGATGATCCAGAAGTCACCGAAGAGAGCTAAAATCTTGGAGGAAAAGTATATGTTTGAAGGTAACAAGCCGCACAGATCAATTCGCAGATCTGAGCAAGATGGAGATCTTGAAGAGGTGACTCAAATAGTACCGGTAACCCCTAAGTCTGTGATTGAGGGTAGACCTCAACCTACGGTCAAGAGACAACAGGCTAGAAATGAGAAGAACAAGGCTTCAAGGGCCAACCACAATAGGAAAAGTGGTCATGACAAAAAAATGTCCCGAGCTATGTAGCTACATAATATTTTCTTTATTACTGGTTATCTATCACATAAGTGTTATCTAAGCTACCGTCTTCCTCTTTTTAGTCTTTCCCTCTAGTTGATCCAAATCTTCCCACACTTTGTCTGGATTCTCCTTCTCAGCTTCTCTCTGTGATCTTCTAAGTTTCTTCTTTCTCTTTTTTTGGTCATCCTCTTCAACTCTTTTAACATCATCATTTGGGGAATCATCTAACAACCACACAGCACTAACCTTGGATCCAATATAAACTTTGGCAACTTGTTCCCTAGTGTCAATGTTGAATACACAGACGTATCTATCAAGGGCACCAGCGACCAACAATGCCTCATCACCTGATAAATAGGAGTATAGACTTTGAACCGCACCCACAGAACCTTTGTATTTACCGACAAGAGTGCCTTTCTCAAGATGGAAGAGAGCAGTCATTGCATGAGTGTCAGCGCATATTATTTCGCAGTCATTAAGTGTTTTTGCCACCTGAACCAGTGGTTTTTCACTGAGCTTCTTATCCATTGTAGGTTTTCTTCCATGCATGGTGTCATACTTTCTAACTTGTCCATATCTTGTAGTGGTGATGAATTCCCATGATGATTTTGTATGCTTGGCCAAGTTTATGAATAGGATATTTGTTACCCAAATAGGGACACGAAGATCTAGTTTGTCGTTTTTGACATTTTTCGCTTGAAATAGTTGTTCCATTTTCAAACCATTTAGTGGATATTTGTTATAGAGACGTACGATCTTAACATCGTTTTCCTTACCGCCATACGCAAACACACCTTCTTGGTCCGGATGTGGGGTGAAAGCTGATAATGGTGATTTCAATACAACTTCAACGGAAATTATATCGTTGTAGATAGATTCTGGATCTATTATTGTGACCTTGCCTTGCTCAGAAGCAGTGACAATCATGCCGAATGCATAGTTTAAAGCGATGAACTTGTCATTTTCCTTCGAGTCTGCGTTAAGAGCATCAGTAGCAGTGTTAATTAAGTCGTACACCTCATTTGTCTTGTAAAAGCTAATGTTCCCCTGTGCCCGACATGCGACGACAACATCTCCCTGTGAAGTTGGAACCACAGCAAGTTTTTGGATGTGAGATCTGATGCCTTGCTCATCGAACGTTGAGATCTTCTCTGGCTGGGTAGCAGCCTGCGAAGAGGTATCGGTGCCTCTTGAACAGATAATCTCTTTAAGAGAACCTGAGTCCTCAGTAGCAGCAAGTATCCTCATCGGTTTTGATTTGTTTATCCGGTATTATTTTCAGCGTTTGATGGGACCGATGAGCATTACTATTCGGAAATTTTTTTGGTGAAGGGAACCGCAGGCTCGTAACCGAAAGCTTTTAGGTGCTCCGCGCCTTGGTATTATCTTTCTAGTAAGTTTCCTGGAGAGCTCTTTCACTTGGTTACTGTACACGTGAATTAGTCAAAACAGTCACCAGTATTCTCCATGCAGAAGGTGGGGTTGTCGTTCAGTGGCCCATTAGAGTGACATTCTTATTTCTTATAAACTTCATTCTAGTATATGTACAGTATTTTTTTTCAGTTCGTCACCCGACTGAATACACTACATCCTAATTTCTGAGCATCAAATAAATAGCGTCTAAGCTCTCCTGCCGATGATGAGTTTTCCTAGTAGGCTGTAGCCTGTAGCTGAAGACTTACTTGAAGAGGTCATCATTTTGGTGAGCAGAGATAAGTCTTCTTGAGATGGGCTAGACTGACCAAGAAGATGCGTGGATCTGATTTTGGAGCATAGTCCATTGTACAACGGACTAAATGTGTTTTGTTCGATTTGGGCCTTGTTCCAAGCTTTTTCTAACTTGCTTCACTCGAAATCATTCAGGAAAATCCGAGATATTGTCACCTTGGCTATTACTTTTATTCCATCTACCCTTCTCCTGCTTTTAAAGTTCTTCAAACTCGATAATCAAACTATAGACTGTCACTGAGGTATCTTTAGGTTTTATTATTTAACATTTATTGTATCAGTTTCTACACTGAGTACTGTGGTTCTAACCCAATTTCGCCTTTTGGCTTACCGATAATATTAAAGGGTTACCCAAACTTCAGGAAAGACGCGTACGGAATGTAAAATCTGGCGTGCGCCAGATACGTACCAGTAGGACATTCAATAAACAGTAAACTGGTTATTATTTTCACTGTCATTTAATGGCAAGAATATACATCTTTAGTCTATGATAAACATCCGTTCCCTGTTTCTCAGCTTTGGTCACAATGAAACAGGCTTCAACGGTTCATCCATAGAGCTAGGTTAAAAAGCAACACAGATACCGAAGATCCAGCAATGTCTGTACGTACAAAATTGATTTTGGTGATACAAAGGAACTGGTATCAGATTGGTTAAGAGTATCTTTATTTTGCTCAAATAGGGAGCTCCTTGTTGAGGTTGCCGCCGAAATAAGCGACGAACATTCTTCGAGCTGAGATCGTTAATAGGCTTTTTGGGGGTTTAATCATCTTGACATGGAACAAGTTGGGAATAGATAAGATGTCGAAGTGTCTGGAAGATTTCCATTTTTTTTGGGGAACTCCGTATATGTATCCATTGCCTTAGAATGGAATGGATTGGTACCTAGCCTGATCTCCACGGTGTTCAGTTCCAGCTTCGAAGGGTGTGTGACTTTATCAACCGCCCTTGGACACAAGAGCCTCTTCTTTCTTGGCGAATATAAGTGGCCATCAGTGCTTGCAGGCAAGTTGGATTCCGAAAAAGAGCCCTTTGATTCACCATCAACGGCACTATTAATTTTATTTGGCGATACAACACATCTTTTGCTGCTGTAACTCATCTCAGCCATCGAAATGGAGCTCCCGAATACTATTGGGCTTTCAACTGGATTTTCTAGATTCTGTGACTTCTCTTGGCATAATCTTAAAGTTATCAAGGATCTGTTCAGTGAAGAAGACTGAGATAACGTCTCAGGAGATAGGGTAGATTGTATAAAATTCTTGGAGGGGGATGTATTGGCTCCAAGTTTCTTCTTTCTGGGATTCCTCTTCAAGCCTATATTCTTTTTCGGACTAGCCTTCTTCGGACTTTTCCTCAGTTCCATTTGTTGGGCTCGTTCGATCTCCAATAAATGAAAACTATAAGCTAAATCTGAACCTAACAAATCAACGATAACAGTGCAGTTGGCTAACTTTGTGTCGCTATCGATGTATAATTCCTCCATGCTGAACTGAGGTAGACCATGTTGCATCAATTTCACTGATATCACCTCAATAAAGTGTGGATGTAGCTCATCCGATCCAAGTTTTTGCAATCGAACTTTCTGAAACTTGAAAAGTTCATCATCTTCCCACCCTTTGGTCTTGCGAGCCCTGAAGAGTTTCAATAGATAAGCAGAAGACATTTCTCTAAGATACCATAGAGCAATATTCGAGAGATTTGCGAGAGGGTACTCCTTGATTTGTTGATATATCTCCTTGAAGTATGGCATCGTAAACGCTGTATCAGGGTCGGAGGACTCAGCATTATTCGTAGTGTTATCTCTGAACTTAAATATCTTTGAGGAAGGACATATCAATGGTCTGTAGTATAGCCCTACGACAAACTCGGGTGGCCATCCGGCGAACGTGGTCATATCGTCGGTCAAATGATTCTCATTACGACCAAATAATGCAGTAGAGTTCTGTTTTATAACGTTAAAAAGTTCCTGCTGGAAATTTTCATAGCGCAATGTTCTTTCTTTTCTTGAAAGAGAGTCGGAATTTATTTTGTAAAGATCACTCAATTCTTTGGAGAAGTCATGAAGCTTATCATATGAGAACGTTGTCAAATATTTCTGAATTTTAGATGTCCCGCAGAGTGAGAGTTGTGATGACCTTTGCGCTCCAAGTTTAGTCACGCCCTCATTATAGTCAGCACCGCATAGAATTGATATGAATACCAATCTGTCACAATCATATCCTTTCAATTTCCTTACTTGATCCACCCTTATGGGAGTAATCCAGAAATCAGCTGTCTGCTTGAGTCCATAACCACTCGCTGACGAATGATTCTCTTCATATTTCGAGAAGTTCCTCAAAATCTTTGTGGCCCCGAATGATAGAGTATCACTATCATTTGATATGACATAATCGACAATACCAATCCGTTGAAGTCTTGCACATTCTGCCTCCCCCTCGCCGGGAGCCTCCACATAATCAATGTTCCAAAGTTTCAACATATGTTTGATATGCCTTACTTCCTGTCTATCATATGAATCACACGTGTAATTCTCAAGTGCTTGCATTATGTCAAAATAATGAAGGTTATAATTCAAGTCTTTCATCTTGTCAACTTCTTTTATTGGAATATTTGATCTCTTAAATTTTGGTTTGTAACATCCATCAAAGACAATAACAAATGACACATTAAGAGAAATCATATACCGCACTTTGCGGTGGAACCCCTGGAGAGCTTTACCTATCAATACTTTACGTGATAAATCTAGCGACATGCCAGCAGTAGATTCAACAAGCCACTGATATCCATCTATTGCAACCCTCAATGGACGCCCATTCTCTTTGTAGAACCTGGACACAAAACAGGAAAACGGCTCTCTTTTATCCTCGGTACCTTGTATAAGGTCCCAAATAGCCTTAACACCCATAAATCAACAAATGGTGTAACTGATATCCATCTTTCAGATGCGCTTCTGTGCACCGTTTCAAGTTGAGGGTCAAATTCCAAAATCACAACAAAGTAAACACTCTGATTGGAAAATGTCCTGATTGGGCTATTTATTTCTTATCCTGTTTTTCCAAGTTCCTCTTTCGTATAAACAACACGCAGGACTACTGCAAATAATTGAGGCAGATTTAACAAAATATGTGACAAGGTTGAGAAAAAAGTATATTTGAATTTGAGTGTGTACACTAAGAGTCAGCACTGCGACTGTACAGCACGTACTATATTAGTGGAGCTGAACCACAGGATGGGTGTTTTTTCAGGTTTGTGCAAAACATTTGACTTAGTTGTCAAAAGTTGTGTCTCTTAAACTTAAACTCAAGAGCCAAGAATGAAGGAGCACGAACACCGATTCCTGAGGCGTTAAGTTTTAACCGATTTACATGATTGAATTTCCTGCTTCCGCGAAGTTTGAGCTTTCAGCTTCAGTCTTCGACTCTTCGAACCCTCAAATTCAGAATTCCGTAATCCGAAGACTAAAGTTAGAAGTAGGCAGACTCAGAAGTGCGCAGACTGCAGCATGCCATGGAGAGAGCCTGATAAATAATAAATACAGATTTACTATTATAATTTATCAATGCCCATTGCCTATCATGTAGAATATCGTATAACCAAACTGAAGAATTCACAATGTTGTTCATGGATGAGTCTTTAGCGCTTCCGAATTTATCTGAGATCTCTTATGAGACGGAAAGAGTAGGCATCCAGATTTCTCAGAAAGTTGCTATAAATATCTGATATCAAACGCGAAGTTATTTTTTAGGAATTACAAATACTCGACTTAGTGCTCCGAGATCTGATGCAGTGAAGACGTGGTAAGTTGAATTCTTTATATTTCGAATTTTTGTGGCCTAACTTCTCTTGAAACCAGGGTTTGTCGATTGCAGATCACAGCCATGAGGTAACCTGTCAGAAGTGGAAATTTCTCAGTCTCCAGTGACAGTTCAGTCGATTTTCCTGCTGATCGAGGACGGCACATGCCACTTCGAGTGAGTAAAGTAGATGGCTGGTAAATCACTAGATAGTAGATACTCGACTTTCAGACAGCTTCAGGCCTATATGTCGTCATTTCGAGAGCTGAGTTTCCACACACCAGCATAATGAATACTGCTACCTGTCAGATCTATAAGTATTAAGATTTATCTGACTGTCTCTGTACCGGTTACTGATATCTCTTCGGTTGGATATAGATCGTACATTTGTTATTGTATGCGTAAGAAACTTTTGCTTTCAAAGTCCCTCAGATCAATCAATGGTCTCGGTGAACAACTTTGAATGTGGAAAACTTCCATTCTTCTAAAGTTTCACAAGTAGACATGAAACATTCCAGCTCATTTCTAAATCGCTATATATCTATAGTCTATGGACCAACTCAAACTGATCCCGATTTGGGTGAAGTTCCACTCGAATTTGAATATTAATCTAAGTAGCATAATGTAGGGTGTCTATTCTCTCAAGCCAGCTGAAGCTATCTTTCCTGCAGAATTCTTAATGTTAAGACTCAAGGCCGTCATTTTCAGAGAGATCATAGATGACCAGCGTAGTTTTGTTCGTATTATCAGTAGTGTTTCAAGTGTGAAATTGCTCATCAAGATTTAACTAAGTCCACTAAATATTTTATGTGAGAAATAGAGATATGATATATGTTGGATATGTTGCATTTGGGTTCTTTCATTTCACCAACAGTTCTTCTAGGAGAATATACGCCCTCTAAAGGAGATTGAGATCGATGAGTACAAGTTGGATATCACTTGCACCTTGTGGGAGCGCATGGCAGTCAATGAGAAAGAATAGGTTGATGTACTTCTGTTGTTGAAAGACAGAAAGAAGGAAGACTTAGGACCGTAAGATTGGAAAGAAACAACGATCAGTTAGTAGAAAACACCAAGTCATTGAGAAGTAGATAGTACTTTACGATTTCGAAGGCCCAAGGGTCATCGCCCAAGGGTCATCCATCACATTTACATACATTACAAAGTCATTGCCAAGCAGGAGAAGAAGTACCATCTCAGGAATGTGATGTTCTTCTCGAAGGGGAGTCTCAGCGTTTTGCACTGCAAGTCCAGAGACGCTACAGTTGACACCGCAATGCCAATTATACGTTTACATATCTCTTTCATCCCTTCTACATTTTGATTTTCACATGTCATTTCGTTATCATTATCTATTCGTTAACGACATTTTCCAGGTCCTCCAATAACTTCTCCACAACGTCCAAGATAGCTGAAGTTGCAGGGCTATCTGGATACAAGTCAAGGAAACTTTCACCGTTATCACATGCCTTACCGATTCTCGGATCTAGTGGAACACTTCCAAGGAAGGGAACACCTAGTTCTTTGCTCAATGCTTCACCACCTCCAGTCGTAGGTTTGAAAATTTGAGATTTGCCTTGGCAGCCAGGGCATACAAATCCACTCATGTTCTCCACGATTCCTAGGACTTTGATACCTGCCTTACGACAAAAGTCTATCTCTTTTCGTACGTCCAGAAGCGCGACTTCCTGTGGGGTGGTCACAATGAGAGCACCATCTATACCGGATTCTTTCAAGAATGAATTCACAGAGATGTGCTCATCAGAGGTTCCAGGCGGGGTGTCAACCACAAGGTAATCAAGCTGGCCCCAATCGACATCTTTTAAAAATTGCTTAATCAATCCATTCTTCTTTGCGCCTCTCCAAATGATAGCCGAATCCTCTTCTGGTAGCATGAATCCAATGCTCATCATCCCCAAGTTGTCGGCGACATATACGGGAGTCCAACCTGAATTTGAAGAGTGAACAGTCTCACCATCGGCACCTAACATTCTTGGAAGTGATGGACCACAGATATCCAAATCCATGGCACCAACCTCGACATCTTCATCGGCAGCAAGCGCCCAGCTGAGCATACTGCTGAAAGTGCTCTTTCCAACGCCGCCCTTGCCGGATAGAACCAAGATTTTATGCTTAATATCTTTCAATCTCTCATTTATCAATGGGATATCCGGATCTGGGCCCTTCGGTAAAGATTCGCAGATCTCCTGATTAGCACAACTATTACAAGCATCACCTTTACCAGCATCTTCTGACTGGGGACCAGGACAGTGTTCTGGTTCTGGAGCTTTCAAATCTTGAGGCACAGGCTCCGGTAGTGTCATGGGCGATACCACAGTCATTGCAATATAATGTCTTCTTTAATGGTTGTTAGCTTTGTTTAGTACATTTAATCACATTCTTTCGAGAGTAGTTTGATTTGTAAGTTTTGCTTGTTATCGTCAGCAGGAGAAAAAGCAACGGTATTTCCGAACCTCATTGGGTCGGATTTTGAGCGAACAGTGGAAGGCCATGAATATCTTGGACCAATATCGAGAGTTTGATGGGTTGAAAATGGCATAATGTTTCTGTGACGTTATGGAAGGATTTTACTCAAGTTAAGATGTTCTTTTGCGAGTGTTGTTCTCTAGTAACCAAATACGGAAATTGTCGAGGCTTTAGATTTCCTAATCGGGAAGTCAAGATCGGTTCGCACGCGTTTGATCAACCAATGGCCACTTTTCTCTTTTACAACGCACTCAACAACAACAGAGAAGGAAAACAAATCCATCGAACACCAACTGTTTGGACTGATACCTATCTGTCGGAATCAGCGCTCTTTGGTCACTCCAGAAAAGAGCTTACGACCGATAACAACGACGCGGACAAGATCCCCAACACACGCGTTATGACAATGGACAGCAGGGAAGCTTCTGAGGAAGTTCATGTGAGTAGCAGCGATCTAGGACGTATTTGGTTCAGAGCTAACAATTATGTCAAGGAAGTCATCAATTTCCGTTCTCTTAATGGAAAACAGAAGACATATTTTGTAGACCCTTCAAAGCAAAAGTTCAACGTGGAAGACACAGCAAAGAGATTCAAATACCTCTTGGGCCTAACAAGCTTATTTTCCCATTTTATCAACAGCAAGGCTGAGAAGGACCCAAGATTCAAAAAAGTTTTGGAGTTGATCCAACAAGAGTCCCCTACGTCCAAAAAGTCGACTGGCAATAACAGAAGAAGAAAGACTGAGAAGGAAGAAGATGCTGAGTTGCTACAAGACGAACAAGAAGAAGGTTCAACAATCTATGAATTCACTGAGTCTCCTGCTTATGTTCAAGGTACTCTGAGGCCATATCAAATACAAGGTCTTAACTGGTTGGTTTCCCTTCATGAGAACAACATCTCTGGTATCTTGGCTGATGAGATGGGTTTGGGTAAGACTTTGCAAACCATTTCGTTCTTAGGATACTTGAGATACATTCGTAAGATCAATGGCCCACATCTAGTTATCGTTCCTAAGTCTACATTGGATAACTGGTCAAGAGAATTTGCTAAATGGACCCCAGATGTAAATACTTTCATCTTACAAGGCGATAAAGAGACAAGAGCTCAGTTGATCCAAGACAAGCTGTTGGCTTGTGATTTTGATGTTTGTATCACATCTTATGAGATTATCATCAGAGAGAAGGCACAATTCAAGAAGTTTGATTGGCAATACATCGTCATTGATGAAGCCCATAGAATCAAGAACGAAGAGTCTATGTTGTCTCAAATCATAAGAATGTTTCATTCTAGAAACCGATTGTTGATAACCGGTACTCCATTGCAGAACAACTTACATGAGTTGTGGGCACTTTTGAACTTTATTTTGCCAGACGTATTTGCGGACTCAGAGGCCTTCGACCAGTGGTTCTTGACTTCCAATGAAGGCACGCCAGATCCATCTGTCCCCGAGACCGAACGCGAGAAGTCCCAACAAGATCAAGTCGTGCAGCAGCTCCACAAGGTTCTACAACCATTTTTATTACGCCGTATCAAGAACGATGTTGAAAAATCCTTGAAACCTAAGAAGGAAGTCAATTTGTACATCGGTATGTCTGAGATGCAGCGTAAATGGTACCAATCAATATTGGAGAAGGATATAGATGCTGTTAACGGGGCCAATGGTAAACGTGAATCCAAGACTCGTTTACTTAACATTGTGATGCAATTGAGAAAGTGCTGTAACCACCCATACCTCTTTGAAGGTGCAGAACCAGGTCCGCCATATACAACGGATGAACACTTGGTGTATAACTCACAGAAGCTGAAGGTGTTGGACAAGTTGTTGAAGAAGTTAAAGGCTGAGGGATCTCGTGTTTTGATTTTTTCTCAGATGTCTCGACTGTTGGATATCTTGGAAGATTACTGTGTCTTTAGAGGTTATCAGTACAACCGTATCGATGGTCAAACAGATCATGCTGATCGTGTTAGATCCATTGATGAATACAATGCGCCAGGTTCTGAGAAGTTTATCTTCTTGCTGACTACACGTGCCGGTGGTTTAGGTATCAACTTGACTTCTGCCGATGTTGTTGTATTGTTCGATTCCGATTGGAATCCACAGGCTGATTTGCAAGCTATGGATCGTGCGCATAGAATTGGCCAAACTAAACAAGTCAAGGTTTTCAGACTCGTCACTGAGAACGCCATCGAAGAGAAAGTCTTAGAGAGGGCCACTCAGAAGCTCAGATTGGATCAATTGGTCATCCAGCAAGGTCGTAACAGTGGTGGTACTCAGCCTGCCCAATCCGCTAAGGGTACTTCCAAAGATGATTTGCTCAACATGATTCAATTTGGTGCTGCTGATGTTTTTAACAGTACTGGTGAAAAAACAGATGATGATTTCGACTTGGAGGCCATTTTAGAGAAATCTGAAGAAAAGACGAGTAAGCTCAGTGAAAGGTATTCCAAACTTGGCTTGGATGATCTACAGAAGTTTTCCTCTGACTCAGCCTACGAATGGAATGGTGAAGACTTCAAGAAGAAGGGTACTGACAAGATTGGTAGTATGACTTGGATCAATCCTGCAAAGAGAGAACGTAAAGAGAATTACTCTATTGATATGTATTACAAAGATGTTCTTCATACTGGAGGTAGAACCGCCCAGGACAAGAGATTACCTAAGGCACCAAAACTACCAAATGTTTTTGACCATCAGTTCTATCCTATCAAGTTGCAAGAGATATTTGATAAAGAGAGGGCATATTACAGAAAACAGGTTGGTTATAAGGTTCCATTACCGGAAGGTCCATCTTCCAAATTGGCTGAAAGGGAAGCTGAACAGAAGCTGCAACAGTTGGAGATCAAGAACTCGAAACCATTGACGGAGACGGAAGAAATAGAAAAACAGAACTTATTACAACAAGGGTTTGCCAATTGGACTCGCCGAGAGTTCACAGCTTTTGTTCAGGCATGTGCGAAATATGGACGTAATTCATTGACAGCTATCAGCTCTGAATTCCCTGAGAAGACTATTGATGAAGTCCGTGACTATGCCAAGGCATTTTGGGAGAGATATACCCAGATTGAAGGGTATGATCGTTATATTGCGCAGATTGAAGCAGGTGAAGATAAGATCCGTAAGGCCAAGATCCAGAAAGAGGCACTAAGATTGAAGTTATCTGAGTATACCAATCCATTACAAGATTTGGTACTAAAGTTCCCTCCTGCCACTACAAACAAAAGAATCTTTTCAGAAGAGGAGGATAGATATTTACTTGTTCAATGCTATAGATTCGGATTGGAGCGCCCAGACTTGTTTGAAAGAATTAGAGACAGTATCAGATCTTCACCATTGTTCCGATTTGACTTCTTTTTCCAAAGCAGAACCCCTAGTGAATTGAGCAGAAGAGCCAACACTCTTTTGGCATGTGTTGCCAGAGAAATGGATTCTTCATTGACAAGAAAGAGAAGAGCTCCGGCAGAGATTGAAGAGGATGCTCTTAAGAAGAAAGGGCCTAGAGGCGGTAAGGTGAAGAAATGATTTGTTCCCTAAAGCGCATTTATTATACTCTAAATGTTTTTTACGGTCTAGAAGGATTGTATTCATCAATTTCATTACCTATTTACTTGTTATTTCTTTCCGCTTCATCCTGTAGCCTCAGCTTTTCCCTTTCCTGTTCGATCTGTATTTCCAATACACTTTTCTCCTTCGCCTTTGACTCCAATGGTCTATCGGGTCTTATTCTCAACTTATCAGGCAACATCTCAAATCTTGGATGTGCTAGGTCACAATCCGGGCCATCTGGACAAAACCCCGTGAGATAATTCTGGCAAATAATCTTCTTGATGTGTCTCATCTTACAGTTTGGTCCCTCTGGACAGAACCCTCTGCTGTAGTTCAAACATTCAGGAACCTTACTCTGTGGATCGATATGAGAATATTGACACTCTGGAGTCTGTGTACAGAATCCATTCTTGGAAAAGAACAAACATTCAGGCATCTTTCTCAAATTATACTCGTGTAAGAACTCACAATGATCACCTTTCTTACACAGTCCACGGAGCCAATGCTTGCATACGATCTTGTTATGGAAAATCGAGGCAACGTGCTTGTTTGGACATTGATCACCTTGAGGACAACCACCATGGCCGTCGTAGAACTGACATATTGGGCGATCAGGGTCGAGGCCGAAGTGAAACTCTGATCGTAGGAAAGGCTCAAATCTGAACTGATACTGAACTGAGTGTGGCTGGATAGCAGACATATTGTGGCTTCACTATCAGATTGTTGTTGAGCGCTGTCTAGGTTTGATGGAGCATTTCAAAGCTGTTCCGTTTAAAAAGTGGAAAGTTGTGTGGCTCCTACCGTAGAAAATGGAATATTCGCGAAATCGTTTTACAAATCAAGATTGACACATAAATGCTGTTTGAACCATATTGAGGAGACAATTATCGAACTGTACGGGGCTCTAGTCTATTTACCACTTTCTCTGGTATAAAATTAATGATTTCAGGTCATAGTCAGATGTTGCAAGCCGCAATGAGGAAAGTCAGCGCGAAACTCAGCTTGAAACTTGGGTCTTCCAGAAACAACTGTCTCAAGTCAACTCTATCCGACCCGATTCTAACAATTGATGTCCATGGGACATGTATGATTTCACGTGTCTGCAAGAACTATTGATGGTTAGTAACACTATGTCATAGGCATATGATGTGAAAGAGAGAGACTACTCACCTGTAATAACAACACAGTCGACAGAGTAATAAACCCTAGAATGGAGCTTAACTTGCCAATGACAACACCAGTGAACAGCCCGATCAACGAGCCGTAGCACAACTGTCTATAATGTAATTTTCCACCAAATCTCGACGTGACAACTCTTGGTGTTGGGTCCAATTTCTTTTCAGTCGTATCCAATTGACCCACGTTAATGGTTCCTAGGTTAACCGCTTCATTTAAGATCTTTGAATGAGAATGAAAAGCCACGGTACTAGCAGCACCAATGAGTAAACCAATAGAAGAAGCATTGGCTGTTTTGGAGACGGACTGAGCGCTGGATTGAGATAAACGTGCATGTCTGAACATGGTACGCTTCAGTGGAGCACTGCCCAAAAGACATCTGAATGAAGGCAGGAACAACATATTTTCTTTGTGCTCTATGAATGAAACTGCTGAGTCGTAATGATTACAGCTGGCGAAGAACTTGTGTCAACCGAATTCCAATCACATGAAATTCCTTTCTCCGCTAAATGTTTGCTGTTATTGTCAAGGGAAGGATACGGTTGCTATAGAAACCGTTGGGTTATACAGAAAAAAAAAGAGAATCCCAATGTGGAAATATCCGGGGAGAATTGGATCAGAAAACCGAGGATATTTTATGTCAGCAATTACGTAAATTTTCTGTTGTACTGAAATTTACGGCGGGGTCTTATACTTCCGTCTGTAAAGTTTATGTGTAAATTTTGGAACAGCAAATCTCTACCCACTTTTTTTTTGGTAAAAGGCCAGCATCTCTTACAGGTGGCAAACCGGAGTTGGGATGCTTGGTGATTCTAGACACAGCTGTGTGTATTCTTTCGCGTTCTCTTCCATTCATCGCTTTATTGGTTGTGAAAAAGGGGTGTGATTCATTTTAGACAGAGATATCACCCAAAAAAAAACCTCATTCTCATTTGTGTTCTTCTTGCTTTCGTATTTCCCTCCATTCAGAGGAGGAACAAAAAAGGATGAGAATATCCAAATGAGGAAATACCTTGATACGGCAATCCAGCGCACCTGGTAAGAGCAGCACATCTCCAAAGAAATTTTTTCCCTTCCCGCGCTGCGCACTCTCTGCTGAAAAGAACTCGCGCGTAGACCCGCATCTAGTAAACACTCACTGGGATTTAAATGGGAGGGTACGCCCAATTTGGTGTTTCGAGTAGTTCGCGATTGCCATTAGCAGGTGAAGACTTTGACAACTATAACTGGTGATACTATTGGTACCAGGTGATACCAGCCCATACAACCACTAGTCACATCGATACCAGCCACAGCTCATTGCGACCTCTCAAGGCCTTGACACATACAAACAAGCACACGACTCCAGATCTAGTAAGCTAAGCGCTTGAAAAAAAAAGGAAGAAAGATATATATAGTACGGATATGGACTTCCAGAACAAACATATGATGGCCAACACGGTCAACCAACTACAACCGCAAAAACTATCCAGCAACGTTTGGTTAGGCCCACTGAACTCGGTGGCCCAGCATGATTTTTTGGCACAGAACAACATTAAATATGTGATTGGTATATTGGCATGTCAGAAGTGTTGCTATTACCTCAAAGATTTCTCTCAAGATCAGTTTTGTTGCGTGTCTATTGATCCTTATTTCAATGTACAAAAGTTGACCGAGGATGAGGGTGAATGCCTAATGCGATTCAACACAAAGTTCACCCCAAATGTCTCGGCGGTCACAGACAACAAGATAACAAACGCTGTGGTGACAAATATTGACTTCCAAAAAGTGCTCGATGATTTCCTCTATCTGATACACTCCATCCAACAAAAAGATAAGTCTGCAGGTATCCTCATGTTCTCGCTTAATGGAAATGATAATATGATCTCGACATTTGCACTATCATATATCCAAGATGTCCATAACTGTGATGTCGCTCAGAGTTATAGTTACTTAAGATCAATCAGACCCAGCGTGAAGGGGTTTGACGAGTTTGGATTCTTTGCCAATGAATTGGCAAAATTCCAACAGATAAACAAAGCAAGGAAGCAGGTGGCTTCGTCTCCAATCAAGATGAAAAGAGGGGCAGAGGAACTGACAGATCATGAAGAAGCAGAACTTCACAGTCCAAGAGTGTTGAAGCGAACTTCCGCATGAA
Source organism: Williopsis mrakii (assembly GCA_003706445.3). Classification (NCBI taxonomy): domain Eukaryota; kingdom Fungi; phylum Ascomycota; class Saccharomycetes; order Phaffomycetales; family Wickerhamomycetaceae; genus Williopsis; species Williopsis mrakii. The sequence continues at coordinate 117,213 of PPLH03000017.1, forward strand.
AGTCTTACATAGTTTATGGTGTTTGTTATGCTGGATACAGTTTTAAAATTTGTGAGGGACATTAATGATACGTAGAGAATAACAACAAGAACAAAAGCAACAACTAGATATGCAACCGAACATCACTTCTTCAAGATGGTTATAACATCTTCATCTTCCAATAAATGGTTTAGGCCGACGTATTGCGGTTGGTGTTTAACGCTTGAACCGTAGACCACAGCAGTTCTGAAATCGTCCACCAAGGATTTATGAATCTGATTACAGAAATCCTCAACTGTGCAGTGATCAGATCTGAGCACAACTGGCTCACTGAAATCGGGCATTTTACCCTTCGGCTTTGTATAAACACGTACCAAATTTAATCTATCCCACATGACTTCCAACAGCTCATCCAAATTCCATTCCTTACCAGAACTAATTGGCACGGCGTTTGGTACCCTTTTCAATAGCTCCAACTCTTCAATGGAGAACGAGTCGATTTTATTCAGAACATAGACAGCTGGAATATACTTTCTTTGCGCTGCTTCCAAAGTATCAATCAAATCATCGACAGTTGCATCACATCTAAATGCAATATCTGCGGAATTGATCTTGTATTCACTCATCACAGCCTTAATACCATCTTTATCCAACTTAGTCAATGGGACTGTGTTAGTGATGTTCAAACCACCTTTCTCTTTCTTCTTAATCAAGATATTTGGCGGCTCCTTATTGATTCTAATACCGAAACCTTCCAGTTCTTTTTCAATGATCTGTTTATGTGCCAATGGCTTATTAACATCCAGCACAATGAATATCAAATTACATGTTCTCGCCACCGCAATGACCTGCTTACCACGACCTCTACCATCTTTGGCACCTTCGATGATACCCGGCAAATCCAACAATTGCAATTTGGCACCTTTATACCTAATGATACCAGGAACAGTAGTTAATGTTGTGAACTCATACTCTGCAGCTTCGGAGTGCGTACCTGTTAGCTTGGACAGTAAAGTGGATTTACCCACGGATGGGAACCCAACAAACCCTACAGTTGCAACACCAGTACGCGCAACGTCAAAACCAACACCTCCACCACCACCACCACCGGTTGGTGTAAGCAATTCACGACGAAGTTTGGCTAACTTGGCCTTAAGCTGACTAGCTTTCTATTAGTATCGAACAACTATAGATCAAAATCATAGACATACCCTAAATGGTACTCTGTAGCCTTGTTCTTTTGGGTTCTGGCCATCTCATCTTCGATGGCCTCTATTGCGCTGTGTTAGTCTAATATTTTCTTAAGACGTGCCCTACTTAGAGGCTCAAAGTACCTCATCAAGATATATGGTTATACTTACTAATCTTCTCGACTGTAGTCATGTTTGAGAGTGATCAGGTTTCTTTCAGACCTCTTAGAGCTGCTGTTTCTGACGCTGTTCGATACTGCGACAGCTCCATTTTTTTTCCTGTCCAGCGCAACTCGGAATTTTTCACTTCTGTTGCCCGAACACCGAAATATCGACTGAATAGGTAATATTCGCGTATTTTCATCACACAAAAGTTTTTTCTTTCAGTTGAACAACGAGAAGAGAGTGTTCTCAAGGTTCTGGAGACATTAAGATGGCGAAGAAGTGAGTTTTGAATAGTCCTGCTAGAGTACATATGACTAACAACCGCAGGGACAAAAAGGGCAAAAAAGCTGGTGACTGGGATGACGACTTGGAGTACGAACAACCAGAGGCTGAAGAGTTTGGCATTCCAAGTGAATCTGTCCAAGAACAACAACAGGGCCCATCCGGTCCAACTGAGGCCAATGAGGATGACTTTGGTGGTGACTTCATGGCTACTTTGAAGAAAAACAAGGCTAACAAAGCCAAGAAGGCTGAAGAAGAGAAGGCCAACAAAGGTAACGGTCCTGTCATCAAGTCCAAGAAAGAAAAAGAAAAAGAGAAGAAGGAGAAGGAAAAGCAGAGAAAGAAAGAGATGGCTGCTAGAAAGAAAGCCCAACAAGTTGCTAACAAAGAGGTTGGTTCTCAAGATGCTACCCCAGAACCAGAGGCTCCAAAGGTTGAAGAAACTCCGAAGCCAGCAGCAGCTAAGGGCAAGAAGGTCCCAGCTGGTTTGGCTGCTTTGAGACGTCAGTTGGAATTGCAGAAGCAAGCAGAGGAGGAAGCTCGTCGTCTTGAGGAAGAAGAAGAGAAGCTGGCTAAAGAGGAGGAAGAGAGATTGGCTCAAGCTGAAGCTGAGAGGGAGGCTGTTCGTGAGGCAAAGAGAGAGAAGGAAAGACTCAAACGTGAAAAACTCAAGGCCGAAGGAAAGCTGTTGACGAAGAAGCAGAAGGAAGAGAAGAAACTTCTGGAGCGTCGTCGTGCTGCTCTGTTATCTTCTGGTAATGTCGTCGTTGCAGGTTTGCAAACGGATAGTGCTGAAGCTCCAAGACCCAAGAAGATTGTCTATGGTAAGAAGAAGAAGGCAAACGGCAAGACTGCCGTCGACCCTACAAAGGATGCCGAGAAAATAGAAGCTGAGAAGAAAGCACAAGGTGATGACGACGAGGCACTGGTTGATGACTGGGAGCAAATGGCACTAGATGATGGTGAACAAGTTCCAGATGACTGGGAATCTTCTGGCATTGATATCGCCACCGAAGATGTTAGTGAAACTCAGGAATCTATTGAAGATGGCAAGGAAGCCGCTGCAAAGGCTGCTGAGGCTGCTATTGCTGCCGCTGAGACTCAGAAGGAGGCTGAGAAGGAGGCCGTTGCTGCTCAGGCTGCTCCGGAAGCTTCTGCTGTCACTAAGTCGAAAAAGGGTGTGAAGAAGTCTGGTTCCGCTGAAGCTGGATCTGACTTGCGTTCTCCAATTTGTTGTATTTTGGGTCATGTCGATACAGGTAAGACCAAACTGTTGGATAAGATCCGTCAAACCAACGTGCAAGGTGGTGAAGCTGGTGGTATTACACAACAAATTGGTGCCACTTACTTCCCAATTGATGCTATTAGACAAAAAACCGCTGTCATGGCCCAGTACGAGAAACAAACTTTCGATGTCCCAGGTCTTTTGATCATCGACACTCCAGGTCACGAATCTTTCACAAACTTGCGTTCCCGTGGTTCCTCCTTGTGTAATATTGCCATTTTGGTCATCGATATTATGCACGGCTTGGAACAACAGACTTTGGAATCCATCAGATTGTTGCGTGACAGAAAGGCCCCATTCATCGTCGCTTTGAACAAGATTGATAGATTATATGACTGGCAAGCTACTCCAAACAATTCCTTTAGAGACTCTTTTGCTAGACAATCCAGATCTGTTCAACAAGAGTTCGAAGACAGATACTCTAAGATCAAAGTTGCCCTTGCTGAACAAGGTTTGAATTCTGAGTTGTACTTCCAAAACAGAAACATGTCCAAGTATGTCTCTATCGTCCCAACTTCTGCTGTCACCGGTGAAGGTGTGCCTGATTTATTGTGGTTGTTGTTGGAGTTGACCCAGAAGAGGATGTCCAAGCAATTGATGTACATTTCTGAGGTTGAGGCCACTATCTTGGAGGTTAAGGTTGTCGAAGGTTTCGGTACTACTATCGATGTTATCTTGTCTAACGGTTATTTGAGAGAGGGTGATCGTGTTGTGTTGTGTGGTATGAATGGTCCAATCGCAACGAATATCCGTGCCTTGTTAACGCCACCTCCTTCCCGTGAATTGCGTATCAAATCTGAGTACATTCACCACAAGGAAGTTAAGGCGGCTCTGGGTGTTAAGATTGCTGCAAACGATTTAGAGAAGGCGGTGGCCGGTTCCCGTTTGCTAGTTGTTGGGGAGGATGATGATGAAGAGGAAATGATGGAAGAGGTTATGGATGACCTGACTGGTCTTTTAGATTCCGTGGATACTTCTGGTCGTGGTGTTACCGTTCAAGCTTCCACATTGGGTTCTCTGGAAGCCTTGTTGGACTTCTTGAAAGACATGAAGATTCCGGTTATGTCTATCGGTTTGGGTCCGGTCTATAAGCGTGATGTTATCAAGGCCACCGCCATGCTTGACAAGGCTCCAGAATACGCCATCATGTTGTGTTTCGACGTGAAAGTCGACAAGGAGGCTGAACAATACGCTGAGCAAGAAGGTATCAAAATCTTCCAAGCTGATATCATTTACCATCTTTTCGACGCCTTTACAGCTTATCAAGAGAAATTGTTGGAAAAACGTCGTAAGGATTTCTTGGAATACGCTATTTTCCCATGTGTCATGAAGACTATTCAAATCATCAACAAGCGTAATCCAATGATTATTGGTATTGATGTTGTGGAAGGCTCCTTGAGAATCGGTACTCCGGTTTGTGCTGTCAAACTTGATCCAGACACCAAGCAAAAGACGACCATGGTTTTGGGTAAGGTTGCATCCATGGAGGTTAATCATAAGTCTGTCGACATTGTCAAAAAGGGTACTACAAATGCTGGTGTTGCTGTCCGTTTGGAAAACCCATCCAATGCTCAACCTGTTTGGGGTCGTCACGTTGATGAGAAGGATACGCTGTATTCTTTGATTACTCGTAAGTCCATCGACACTTTGAAGGACCCAGCTTTCAGAGATACTGTTCCAAGAGAGGACTGGTTGTTGATCAAGTCTTTGAAGCCAGTCTTCGATATCAAATGATCTTCTGCATTCTCGTTTATATAGCACGATTCATGTATATTAATGTCTATTCTGTCCGTTTATGTAATATCTCTACGAGGCCCATTCAATTCTATTAATGCATTTCATATATATAACAGAGAAAACTAATGTACACCATAACTTTTAAATCTCTCATACACCTTCTGGCATTTGAGCTAACAAGTCGAAACCACCAGTACCAACACCAGATAATTTACCCAACACAATACGAGCAGAGGGACTTTCCAGCTTCTCACGGTCACCATCAAGAACAGCCTTAGTCAAGAATTGACAGGTTGTTTCGTAAGACATCTTCATGAAGGCGGAAGTGGAAGAATCAATACCTTGACGGTTGAAAGCCAAGTAAGTACCTTCTCTGGTCATCATATCACCAATCAAATCCAAATGACGAGAAGAAACGGTAATAGCATAACGACCGAAAACGTTTTGAATTTCATTCACGATAGTGTTTCTAGCGGCCTCAACACCATAGGTCTTCAACACCGCATACACATCGTTAGATGTGATTGCATTGACATCAATGAAATCATCTTGATCCCACATAGCTTGAAAGTTAACACCTTCAGTAGTTAAAACACGCTTACCATTCTCTGGTTGTGGGTGGAGACAACGTCCAATACGTGGAACTTCCTTCACAACAAAACGACGACAGATGTCCTCAATAATGTTCACCATCAACAACTTTTGAGTACCAGCAGGAAGCTCTAATCTGAAGTGGCACCAAGCACCATTCGCATCATCGAAGTTAAATTTGGTAATCAAATCATGAGCACCCAAAACAGCAGATTGACGATCACGGGCGTTCTTGGACAGAGAAGCTTTGGCATCAACATCCTCTTGAGGTGAATCAGAGTCGGAATCAGAGTCGGAATCAGAATCATCATTATCAGAATCCATCTCCTCATCAGATTTCTCAGCGGCTCTCATGGTCTCAATCTCATCATCATCAGGGCCATCGTAGGAAACAGATTGTTTACCTTTCGAACGCTGCTTCTCATCATCGGCATCATCATCACCATTCTTTGAGATGCGCTCATCACTGGCCAACTCGTTTTGAGACTTTGGAACAGCCTTACCGACCTCTGGCATGGATGCAGAATTTGGCCTCTTTTGTTTCTTGACCTCCTTGGTAATAGCAACATCAACAGTTCTCAAGAACTTTTCAACAATGATGCGTTCGAGATGCTCCTTGGAAACATCATACTCCTGATGGTATTGCTGACTATCGAAGAACTTGAAATCAATGTCATAAGAACGAGAAGCGTTCTGACTATCACCGGCAGTTTCAGTGACAGAGACGTAGTCAACCAGCTCAGAGAAAACAACCTTAGCCACAGAACGACAAAAAGCGTCAGCCATATCATCATCAACTTCATCCCTGATCGGCAAAGTCATTTGTGGAGTTTTAATTGTAGCAGAGGCCGTCATAATGATTTCTCTCATACGTGGAATACCCAATGTCACGTTAGCGGCACCGTGACCGGCAAAATGGAAAGTGTTCAAGGTCATCTGGGTAGAGGGCTCACCGATAGACTGGGAAGCAATAATACCGACGGACTCACCTGGGTTGATCAAGGAGCGCATATACTTCAACTGCATCAACGCAGCAAACTTCTTCTCAGAGATACCAGAGTCCTTGAAGATCTTTGGATTTTTAGCAATAAAGTCATTAAGTTTCTCGTCGAACTTCTCCGATACTGCACCCAGGTGCTTAGCTGGGTTAAACACAGAAAGTACGGGGTCATATTTGATAGAATCTGCGTTTTTCTTTAAGTGCTTCTTCACCTTCTTTGCGTACTTAGCAGCAGATTCAGTATCCAAATGTTCAATCAAGTGACCTGGGTTGTACTTGGCCAACATGGCATTGTAGTTATCAATACAGAACTTGAACTGATTCATATGGGACTCTTTAGTGACATCAATTGCATCACCACCGTACAAGAATTGGATCAAAGTACCGTCACCATCTCTCACGGAGTTATCATACGAGACGTGAACACCTTCCAACTGCTTGGTCAGACAACGCTGCAAATAACCGGATCTAGAAGTCTTAACGGCAGTATCAATCAAACCTTCACGACCAGCCATACAGTGGAAGTAGTACTCTTGTGGTCTGATACCCGAATAGAAACGACCCTTGATGTAACCACCGGCTCTGGCATCAGTTTCATATGCCTTGAAGGATGGCAAAGTCTTACCACTCACCATGACTGGCACACGTCTACCTTCTAAAGCTTGCTGGCCTAACAAACACATAATTTGGGAAACGTTAACGTTAGAGCCCTTGGCACCAGACAAAGCCATCGCCTGCATGGAGTTGTACGGGAATCTTTTCATTGTACCATCTGGGACACACTTGGAAACAACTTGAGATGTAATGGAGTTAACCTTAGATTGAGTTACAGCATCCAAGATCCCAGCCTTATTATCGTCACGATAGACCTCCTCCAAACGTCTCAAGAGCTCTGGGTCGTTTTGTTTGACATCCTTATCCAAGTTAGCTACCTCAGCTGCAGCAAGACGACCAACATCAACAGAAGTCAACAATATCTCTGACCTCCACTTATTACCCTCTGCAGTCAAACGCAAGTCATCCATACCACAAGTGAAAGCAGTGTTTTGGATGTAGTTTGTAAAAAGTCTTCCGAGAACAGACAGAGATTTACCAGCAACGGATGGGCCATAGACCTCGTGCAAAGAGTGAACTATACCGTATTGAGATGCACCATATTGGGACTTATCTAAGATACCACAGAGCAACTCACCATTCTTGAACAAAACTTCGTTCTCATTAGAACCCTCACCCCAGTAGTCATTCTTAATCTTGTTCTTAGAGAGCAAGTTAATACCTGGCTTGTCAGCAGGAGTGATGTTCAACAAAACAGTAGTTATGATTTGCTTACCAGTCCACAATGGTTGTGGCTTATAGATAGCTGGTGGGACAGTCAGAAGCTTAGCCCTGGTAGAGTGACCATCTTCTGGACGAATGCATGAGTAGACATACTGTTGATATTGCTCTCTTGTGAAGAAAGAGTCCTTATTTGTAATCCACACACCAGCAGAAATGTGATCTTGAATCAAACCTCTCAATGGTGAACCAGACGTTGGAGTCAAGTATTGAGAATCAGTATTGGCCAAATTCATAGCTTCCGCTCTAGCATTCTCATTTTGTGGGAAATGCATGTTCATCTCATCACCGTCGAAATCGGCATTGTAGGCGTTAGTGTTGGCATAGTGCAAACGCAGGGTCTTCTCACCTGGCAAGACTCTAACCTTGTGACCCATCATGGAAGCCTTATGTAAAGTCGGTTGACGGTTCATTATCACAATATCCTTGTTTCTGATGTGACGATACACCTTCTTGTTCAAGACATGAGATGTGTTACCAGATGGAGTTAGCAACTGGTTGGCAAGGGCCTTACGTTGATCCAAGGTCATGCCGATCAGAGACACGAGGGATCCATCCTCGTTTTGAATTTGGATAGCACCGGGCCATTTATCAGGACCGTTGATGACAGCTTGACGCAGTTCAGCTGCGTTATGGGGGGTGACAGGCTCAGGGTAGGTCAACTTCTTAGCAAAGACAGGTGGAACACCAATTTCGTTAGTCTCGATGTTTGGATCTGGAGAGATGACGGAACGAGCCGCATAGTTCACACGCTTACCCATCATATGCTTTCTGAACAAACCTTCCTTCTTCTCTAACGCTTGTTTGATACCAGGAGCAGCAGTACGAGCAGCATTAGCATTTTGGTTCTTAGTCGAATCAATAAAGGCGTTGACGTCATTTTGAATGGTGACGAAGGCGTTCATAAGTCTATTGAAGGTGATCTTTCTATCTTCAGCTGTCATCTTATTCTTCTCCACTGTAGAGATCTGATCATTCAAATCTCTTATGAGCAAAGAGGTGGTCAAAATCTTGGAAAGCAGCTCATTCTGGGAGTTCTCATGTATCTCATCACCAAGTTTAGATGGCATACGAAATCTAGTTGGTGGAACGACCACAGCATGCAAGAAGAAGATATCCGCAGATGTTCGATCTGCAGCTTTTGGTCTAGAGTGGAACAGGTAGTGAATGACATTTTCCTCCCTCTTGAAGAGTGAACGCATGATGTTTCTCACCTCTGTACTCAAGACATACTTGGATCCCTTGGTTGTTGTATTTCTCTGCTGGGTAGGTTCAGTAGAGCTATCACTCTTGATCATGCTTTGACGAGCTTGACCCTTCACTCTATTGTTAACCTCTTGCTTTTCAGTCAACGGGTTCTCAAAAATCTTTGTGAATCCGTCTTTTCTGAAACTAGGAGAAAACATGGAACAGTTGTCACACTTATGTCTAGACAATATTCTCTTGTAGAAGTCATGGATGAGGCGCTTACGTTCCTCATTGACAGAGGCGGTTTGGATTCCGTGCTCACTAGTTCTACCCTCACTAAGAGCCTTGGCGATGGAGATTTCGACGAATTCTTCTCTTCTAGCAATCAAGTCCTTCTCTGCCTCTGGATTATAACTGGTAAAACCTTCCTCCTCTGCCTCTTCTTCCTCGATGGCACCATCAATATGCATATTGTCAATCTCGGCAGTCTCGAGAAGCAAACCATATTGTATGAGTCTTAGTTTACAAACGAAGCGGTGAACTTCAAGAGCCTTGAGCTTGAACTTGTGACAGTAGAGACATGTAGATCTCAAAAAGATGTAGAGTTGGTTGAAAAACAGCGGATTGTACACAGGGATTGGCAGATCGATGTGACCCTGGTGACCAGGACAGTGCTTGTCGTCCAGTCCACATGTGGCACACAAGTTTCTCAAGAAAGCACCGAGGGCCAAATCATAGAGACCACCAGAGATGGGATGGCCCAAATTGTCGAAAACTGTTGGGTTTGTGATCTGCTTCGCAGATAGCTTGCGGATCTCATCTGAAGAGAGGATACCAAAGTCCACGGAGACGATCTCTGATCCCACTGGCTTGGAGATATCCATCGTGTTCTTTGGCCTTCGTGTGGACTTGTTTTTATATCGCTTATAATTTTATGTTTGGTTCTGCTTCTACGGCTCGAAAAATTTCAATAAAAATTTTGTGCCCGGTTCGGGGCACTCAATGTGATGAGCTGTGGCGATGCTGGGATACTTCAGGGTCAAACACCAATAAAATCGGGTAATTGATTGGTCTGCTGTAGTGGTATGTTCCTATAAGCAAGTTGAATCTGGTATTTATTACGCTAGTGCCCCCCCTCCCCATAGCCACACAAAACCACCGAGACGACTTGCATCAACGACCCTCGTAATTTATCTAATTAGGAAATCTTCGCCCCCTCGGAAATCTCTTCGCCAAACCAGAAAAGTTTGTTTACACTTCGAAAGGAGATCAGTAGAGAATAGTGAGAAAGGGAGAACGAACGAGGACGATCTTGTGCTGAGGAATAAACTTGCCGCCGTTTCGTTTGCATTTGAGAACTCCCTAAGAGATATTCACCTGCGTGGTCTTGCTGTTTTTTTTTTGCATTACACTTCCTCCCGTCTGAGGCCCAGCAGATTTCATGTTTGGTTCTACGAACAACAGCAACAACAGCAGCAACGCATTTGGTGGCAATGCCAGCACCTCGGGAGGCAATATGTTTGGAAATCAAGCTTCCAGTGGTTCCTCAGGTTTTTTGCTGAATAACAGTGCTCCGAAACCTGCCACCTCAGGATTTGGTGCCACAACTACACAGACAAACAACACTGGGCTCTTCGGTAGCTCCAACACATCAGCACTGTTTGGCAATAAGCCTGCTGCATCCCAGTCCCCTAGTGGTCTTTTCAGTAATTATGGTACACCACAGCAAACTCAACAATCGAACAACCTCTTCGGTAACAACCAGCCTTCTGGTGGACTCTTCGGAAAATCAACTACCAGCAGTGCTGCTTCTCCTGCTCCGTCTGGTTTATTTGGAAATTCATCGACTGTGATCCCAAAAACAGGCGCTCTTGGTTCGAATACTCAACCTGGGGGGCTTTTTGGTAATAGCAGTGGCGCGGCCCAGCAGGGTTCCACTCCTCTTTTCAGCAACAGCTCCAATACCAACACCACATTTAACCCTTTGATTAATGGTACTCCAATGAAACAATATAACTTCAAAGATCTTCCAAGATCTCTTACTGATTCCACGAAGGCCGACAAGACTATGAACCTAACGGATTCATCTCGTAAGAGAAGTCTCTCCAACATGCAGGTAATTTCACAGGGTAAATCGTCATTGATGGAAAGATTAAGCTCACGGTTCACGCAGTCTCAGGCGACATATAACTCTGAAGGCCTGTTTTCGCCAAAGAAAGACTTGATACAATCCGTATTGAGATCTGAGAAGCCGCAAGATCAATCAGTTGCATTGAACAAGATCCCTCATAGGCCTTTTGGATCGAACAACTTTTCTTCAAGATCCGGGAGGGCTCCAAGATCTGTGTCTACTGATTACCTAAAATTAAAGGTTGATCCATCTCGGACTGAAGCTAGAAGAATCAAGATCTTCGGCGAGTCCGGTGGTGCAAGGAAAATGAGAATCTTGGGTCGTGATGATGATCAAGATATCTTCACGATCACTGCTGGCGATGAAGAGCATACTCCGGCCTCATCAAAGACACCGCAGAAGGAGACTATTGCTAATGAGCAATGTGAAACCAGAACAGAAGTTGAAGAGACTGACTATTGGTGTTCTCCTTCCATCGAGGAACTCCAGGCCTTGCCATTAAGACAACTTGCTGAGGTCCCAGGATTCACCATTGGAAGAAAGGGCTGTGGTGTTATTAGATTCGACCTCCCTGTTGATCTCACCGCGTTCTGGTCCGACTTGAAAGCCAACCTGTTTGACAACATTGTGAAGATCAATAAGAATCACACAGTTGAAGTATACCCGGACGGTTCAGTTTCATTAGGCACGGGATTGAATGTGCCAGCTACTATTACTTTGGAGAAGGTTTTCCCAGTTGCAAGGGGAAGAGTTGCTACTAATGCTGCTTCGAAGGACTTGGAAAACAGACTGCTAGTCAAGAAGTTGAAGGAACTGAAAGACATGGAGTTCATCACCTATGATCCTATCAACGGCTCTTGGACCTTCAAAGTAAAGCATTTTAGTATCTGGGGCCTCGTCGATGAAGAGGATGCGGTGGTTGATCTTGAAAAGGAACTTTCCAAATTGAAGAAGAAGCCATCTCCGTCGTCGCAACCACCAACCCCGAGCATTGCCAAAAGTGAACCAGCTTTGATTTCTGCTACTGAAGTTATCAAAACCAATAACATGGCCGAAGATACTTTCATGTACAAGAAGCAAAAGCAAGATCAGACCTTTGAGTTTGACACCACCTCGTTCATTCCAGGGAGCTTCAATGCCCCAGACATTCATCGACGTGTTAAACCAGACGAGGACGATGAAGACAAGGATATTATTAATACTGATAACATTCTCTCAGATATAGATTTTGATGAACCAGTTGAGGCTGCAGTTCCAAGCCAGCTACCGGTTAGAGGTGACGAATCATTTTCCTCGGATGATAATGGTATGGTAGAGAGACAGTTTGAACCTGAAGCTGTTGATGAGCAAGATTTTGAGGTCTTGGATGCCAACCCGTCCTTGGGCGTTAGTGATGACTGGGATCGCCAATTGGAACTGTCTTCTTACTATGACTCCGTTTTTGCTGATAAGAAGCTGAAGCAAACTACAGTTTACGATGCTCCCTTCTCTAGAGCTATGACCCCAGGTGAGTTGGATAAGTTGCTATATGGTGACTTTGCTGAAGTTGTGAAATCCCACAAGACTATTAAGAAGGAGCTAAGGTTGGAGAACTATAATTTTGCTTTATTCACGTGTGATAACAAGGTCCTTAGAAAAACTACTAAAACTGCGTCGCATATGGCTGCTAAGTCCATGATTTCACTTTACGGCTCTGGATTCAAAGAATCTTGTAAGTCTATACACAGAAAACATTTGTCTTCCTCCAGGATTATATTAAGATCCAATGGTTTTCCAAAAGTTGCTCCAAACAAGGAGCTCAGCTTCAGACTTATCTCCGATAACTTAGGGTATGACTTTGCTGAACAGGAGAAAAGTGTTTGGAGGTTAGCATCTGTGTTGTTTGATGATGCTGTTAACGAAGATTTGAACAATGTTAACGATATTGGGGTGGTCAGCCGTGTTCTGGAGATTCAGCGTCGTGAAGGTCTTATCTCTTGGATTAAAAAGGAAATACAACCGGAGATTGATAGCAGGCTCGATGATACCTCTGATGAATTTGAGCAGATTTTTCTTCTTTTGAGTTCGTTTGATATATCCAGTGCTGCGAAGCTGGCCATCAAAACTAGGAATCCATTCTTGTCAGTCTTGATCTCTTTACTTGGCTCTAATGATCCGGATGTGAAGTTTAGTGCGAACCAGCAGCTTGAAGTTTGGAAAAAAAATGCCGTTCTGCATACCATTCCACAAGGTCTTGTCAAAATCTACTATTTATTGAAAGGTGATGTCTTGAGCAATGCACCAGTTGCACCAATCACGAAAGCTGTTTCGTGGAAGACCAAATTGGGCTTGTTGCTTTCATATGGTGACCTGAATGAATCATTGGCAACCCTTTTGGGGTCCTTTATTGATTCCGAAGCTTCTTTGGTTCCAGAGAGTGACTTGACCTATTTCAATCTTTTGAAACTCTTTGTTTACAAACACAACTCATCCTACAACATAGAATCCATATTTGCGTCGTTGAAGGGATCTAATGTGTTGGACGTCAGGCTTCAGTGGTATGTCTACGAAATCCTTGTGAGATGCACAAAGCAAGTGTCGTTTGGTTCCGACAACCAATTTCTTGGTGATAAGTTGACTGTGCTATTCAGTGAACAATTGCAAGTCAATGAACTATGGGAAGAGTCTCTCTTTGTGCTGTCTCATTTGCAGAGTGATGCCGTTTGTGAGTCCTCTATCACAAAGTTATTGACCTCCAACCCTTTGCTTTTGGGTAATAGTGATTTTGTTAACAGACTCATTGCTGAACTTCGGATACCGTCTTCGTTAATTTCTGAGGCTAAGGCCCTGTATTTCAGATACTTGGGTGATCACTGGAATGAGGCTAAGTACATCCTGGAATCTGGTCATTTCATTGAAGCACACAAAACCATTGTCACATATGTTGCACCAGCTGCCGTCATAAACAATGGCTCGAAGCTTGCTGAATTAGATTTCTTGATTTCCCAGTTTCCTGAGCAGGTACAGATCCCAGAATGGAACATTGGACTGGGTGTTTACAAGAACTACTTGAAATTGGTTTCTTCCAAAGCTACAATTTCCCAAAGTGCACTTCGTTTCTTGATCGAGTCGTTACCAAACATGAAGAACTATAACTTCAAGATGAATGTTGCGATCAAGCTAATGGCGAGTCTAACTGCAAAGATGTTGACTCAATTACAGGCTAAAGAAGGTTCAGACGTTATGGATCTTGATATTCTCAAGACAGGAAAGCTTCCGCTTGGGGAGAGTGAAAGGTCTGTTGTCGTTGTGCTGGACAAGTTCTTGAAAAGAGAAGCATTGTCTTATTAATTCATAGATGTCATTGTTTTGTAGCATACTTTAAATAAACGAAAGAGAGGATATTCGGATCTTTCTGTTGCATTGTTTCATTCTTTTTTGGTTTTGTAGGCTTTTGAACTCAATTTTCGTGGGTACGAGCGGGCGCTAAAAAGTTCTGGTTTTGGTGGGAGCTCTTGCGACAGGAAAAACAACCGGTGACTAGCAGTTTGAGAGCTCCAGGGGCATTTTGGCACTTTTTCTCTGGTGTATCTCTGTCATCCACTTGAAAGTTTCTGCATTAATAAAGGCTTGATCGATTTGCCGCCCTGCCTTCTCCTCGATCAACTATAAAAAATCGACACAAGATGGAAGACAGCATCCCCATGAATGGAACTCCACCACTACAACCGCTATCTCTGAGTGAGAGAGAAAACCTTCTCAAATCACCACTGTCGTCACCACAAGCTACTCTCAGATCACCGTCCATCTCGCCGATATCTTTGGGCTCCAGTCCGCAAAGCTCCGCGGTTCCGTCTCCTATGCTCCTCTCAATCAATGAACTCACACCCTTGAACTCTAGAGATGAGGACTCCGCGATCTACTCTGACTCTGATGTTGGTTCACAGAGCAGCTTGCTTGCTGGTCAAGTCAAAGGATCGGAGGAGAAGAGACGTCACAAGGGGAGCTCTGTTAGGCGAAGAAAATCAGAATCAGAGAAGAGTGGAAGGAGTCTACGGTCTTCGAGTGGACAGAGAGATAAAGTGTCACCGAGAACAAAGATCTTTCGTAACTTGTTGGTCTTGGAAGAGAGCCTTAGACAACAATCGAACGAGCAGAAGGCTCTTCGAAGAAAATTCACTGCATTCTTAGCAGCCTTGGCTGGTATGCAAGGATTTACTATATATCTGCTATATTTCACTGAATCAGGCTTATCACAGTTTACACAATATGCTTTGAAGTTTTCTGCTTTTTTCATACTGGTTACACTGGTGCTCTTCCATTTGTCTGGCGAATATCGTCGTACTATTGTGATACCGAGACGCTTCTTCAACTCTACAAACAAAGGGTTGAGACAGCTGAATTTGAGGCTTGTAAAAGTTGACTCCTCCTTCAGTGATAAATTCATTGACTTCACAAGATATCTTCTGCGGTCTCTGCATTACTGTTCTATAGCAGTATTCGAGATGACAGGTCCCTTGCAAAACACCTGTTTAGGTCTTCGTGTGAAGCAGACCTTGAAGAATATCGAGCTAAGAGCCCAGCCACGTATTGCTGCCACAGATTTGAAGCTAGTTCTCAA
Source organism: Williopsis mrakii (assembly GCA_003706445.3). Taxonomy (NCBI): domain Eukaryota; kingdom Fungi; phylum Ascomycota; class Saccharomycetes; order Phaffomycetales; family Wickerhamomycetaceae; genus Williopsis; species Williopsis mrakii. Next base: position 132,696 of record PPLH03000017.1, read on the forward strand.
TCCTAGATCATTCAACGCCGAGATCAGAGAATCCTGGGAACTATATAGAGATGAATTCTGGGCTCGCGAAGGTTCCAAACGACGTCAGTCTACGATGATGAAGGACAAAGAGAAAGTGAAAGCTGTCATGAATAAAGAGTCTTTGGTGGAACTCGATAAAAGACAGAGAAGAGAAAAGCGTCATACCAGACAGGGAATATGAATCTGCTAATATACACCATACCCCTCTTTCAATGCAACCGTTGAACAACCTTTACTAAATATGAGTAGTAAATCATCGCTAATAGTGAATCCGTTATGCCCACTTTGTCCCACGCTCATAACCTTTTCCAATTGGTGCTGTGCTGTCCGAGGAAACAAACAAACAAACAATAATTCGAACGACAACAACTTTAAGCACCCTTCGGCCCATAAGGGGTGGTGGAAAGAGAAGGACCATGAGCCACACAGAAGCTGTGAAGTATGAGCGTCTCCTCTGCCGTATCACGAATTCTGTGCAATTGGAGAAGTTCATGCGTGCCATTGAAACAACAGAAGCACAGCTCCATGAAGAGCTGGATAACTTCATTGAGGGAAGAACTCATGTCCAGGAGAGCAAGAAACTCGAGCTGGCGCGAACAGAGCTGTCAACGACATTGAACAACTCAAGCAGCTTGGTTGATCTTCTCTCAAATGCTGGCTCATTGGCTTCAACGATCACTGCGAGGGTGCGACTGTTAGATGGTGAGAGATCAAGGGTTAATGAGACTGTTGAGTACGTTTCACAGGTGAAGGAGTTGAAATCTTCGATACTAGCTGCTAACGCTGCCCTTGAACAGCACAACTGGGAAGGAGCTGCTAAGGCAATTGGAAAGATCAGATCGCTGCCTACGTCCGGTGATTTCATCAATGCTGTTGTTCCTTCCACTGATGTCCCTGACATTCCCGATGTCGTGGTCAACAAGTGGATCGAACAGTTGACTGAATTATTCTCCTCAGAGTTTACCAAGGCTGCTGATTCAAGGGATGTGGAGCAGTTGACTAACTTCTTCTCATTGTTCCCTCTTATAGGGAAAGATAGCACCGGTCTGGACTGTTACTCTAAATTCATCTGTAACATCATTGCATCGCAGAGCAGGCTCATCATCACAAATCAATCACAACAGGACATAATCGGATTCTATCCGGCTGCTCTCATGAAGCTCTTAGAAATTGTCTCTACGATGCTCAACCAGCATTCGCATGTTATTGCCAAGTACTACGGCCTTTCCCATATGACTGGTATCATTGAAAGAGTCGAGAGAGAAACAGATTCCCAGGCAGGACTCATAAGTGATACATTTTACGACCAAAGAAACTTTTCGAGAGTCATTGACGAGATCCAGGCTTATAAGTTCCCGTTCCTGACGAATTCACTAAACAGAAACACCCCGTCTCCAAGAGGAAGCGGCGAGTACAAGAGAATGAGCGAAGACGGCATCTCAGTCGTCATGACTGGTGATCTTTCTACAGAACTTTCCTCGTTCTTGCATTGTTGGTCTCTTTATTGTAAGTTCATCGCTGTGAAATGGAATGAATATCAAGGCATCAAACAGGAAGAGCTGAAATTACCTTCGCCTATTCTTGAGAGTAGGTTCTCGAAGAAGATTCAAGCCAAATTCTTACCAACGTTTGAGGTTCTGAGCACATTCTACATCAGAGGATCTTTGGAACAAGCTTTCCAGATCGAAGAGTTCCCTGATTTGGATATATATATCAAGGATTTGAAAGTGGCATCGCCAGAAACACCTCCAGTATCTTCATCTATGGAAGACATCATGATGGTGATATCAACGTCTTTAAAGCAAGCCATCGAAACTGGCCAGCCAATCACAGTGAAGAATATCATTAACAATACCAGGAAGATTTTGGAGAAAGACTATATTTCCATACTTTCAAAGAGATTGAAAGACTTACAGCCAAGATCTGGTTCTGTTCTTGCTGTCTCAACTATACAGCAGCATGCCCAGCAACCAGTTAAGCAACAGAATACCATGGGTAGTATCTTCATGAGAGGGGCAAATGCGCTTAACCAAATCGCTAATGCTGATGATAGAAGGTTACATACTTTTATTATTCACATGAATACGGTTAGTCTGGGGTCTGTATATTTTGACAAGATCATCCAACAAAACATTGCATTATTAACTAAAAACTATCCATTTGGTGCGGATTCTTCCAAATTGGAGATCATTGTGAACGGATTGAATGATCACTTCCAAAAAAGATCATCAGATATTCTTAATGAACAAGTACAGATCCTGTTTAACCAGGCATTGAAGAACAAATTGAAGATCCTCTTGACGGACTGTTTCAAGGATGTTGATTACTTAATCAGCTCCTACGATGAAGAGGAGAATGTTGTCACGAGAAGATTCATCCAAAATTGGAATACGTTGATTTCACCATATATTAAAACATTGGACCGTCAAGTTTTTGACATGCTGATCTCCACTGTGGTTTCTACACTGTCAAATCTCCTTGAAAGGAAAGTATGGAGTTTGGAGAAAAGCATCAACGAGCTCGGTTCCATCAAGCTTGAGAGGGACTTCAGTGGTCTTATCGGTGAGGTGACACATAACAGATACAGTCTAAGGGACAAGTTCTTGAGAGTCACGCAGATCATTATGATTCTTAGCTTTGACGATGAAGAAGATGAAGTGGACATGAATTGGGTCCTGACGCCTTCTGAAAGACAAAGGGCTAGGGCCCTTAGAGTAGATAGAAAATGAAAGCAAGTTTTGACATCTTTATTCGTGCGTGATATGTCTTTGTAGTTTTGTCTGTTCTTCGGTGTGTGCTCGTGCACATCCCAACATTTCCAGTATGCCACTTCCGAGATGAACACCAAAGGCGCAGAAATCTCGACTGGCCAACAGGAAGGAATATCGGCATCAGACAGATGAAGGAGTACATGGAGTACATTTTACGTTCTTTTTATAGAGCCTCAGATTGGAATGAGGACAATTCTTATGAGAACATTGTGGCGACCAGCGAAGGTTAGTGGCGTACCTCCCCTCTTGATACATCAGCACTAACAACAGGGCAGCGCTCATCGACTTCTCGATCCCAAGCGATGTGAAACTCAATGTCGCTTCCAGGTCTTCTGAACACACTTCTACGCAACTGACACTGAGTAACAACAACTCCATCAATGGATCTTTAGCATACCTTTACACTTCTGCTCCACTGAAAGATGTGCTGGGTACAAAAGAATTGTCATTACAAGACGCCATCAACGGTTACCGTGTGATACGACCAGCCTATCCTCAGGGGAGACAATTGAACATTCGAAGCTTTAAACCGTACTCTCTGTACTACGGAAGGATGTACTTTCCCGGATCAGCGTTGGAAGCAATGGTCATCAAAAGGATATCGCAAACATCACAGCTATTGGTGAAGTGCGTCAGTAACGAGAAACTGAAAAATAATGGCACAATGACTTTCTATTGGCAGAGGGATACGGGGCGTTTGTCGCAGGAATACATTTTCTCCACCAACGAAGCCCTATTCGGATTTAGATGTCTCTATAACTTCAGCCAAGGTGCTGAAAGGTTAAATACCGCACTCTATAACAACTCTTCACTCTCTCTGGGAACAGAGCTCTGGTACGGCGCAGCCAATATGAGTCCTGGTGTGTCTACTGCTCTGAGATACTCAACTCAATCCACTTATACTGGAAAACCATTGACAATGACTTTGGCCTGCAATCCTCTTCTTGGTCATATCTCTTCAACTTATAGTGTCAAAACAAGCATAAACTCCACTTTCTCATCACGGTATGATTTCAATATCTATTCCTATGACTCGGACTTGTCATTCGGATGTGAATTTTGGAAATCAAGTGGTAGGATGAGTATGTTGCCACTTAAAAGAATCGATTCAAGTCTGAGACCACATTCTAAGCATAATGTCAACGATCAGACTGTCATCGAAGCATTTGAAAGTCTTGTAAGAGACACTGACTACTCGAGCGTGGTAAAGATTAGCACCTCTTTGAATGATCGTAATCTTAAATTCATGTGGGAGGGTAAATTCAGTGATTTCTTGCTTGCCGCAGGTACTGAGCTACAACTTGAGTCCAATGTACCGCAAGTGAAAAAATGTGGTATTCAAATACAGTACTCTTCATGACTCGTCATTAGTTCTTTTCCTTCTTTTGGCGTTTCGGGTTGGCCAGTAGAGGACTCTCATCAACCTGCTTTGATTTAGTTAGTTTAAATGAAAGGGTCAAAATACCGGATAAGACTTACGTTGCGCTTTTTGTACTTCTTGACTGGATTCTCCATGAGCTCCAGTTGTTCTCTTAAAGTTTCGGCCAAGTCCTCATCATCGTATGCATCAACTTGGTACCATAGAAGGTATTTAGAGGCTCTCGAGCCATCCTTAATAATGTCTTCCATAGTCTTGAGTACTTTTTCCTTGTCATGAAAACTATTCAGGAAGATCGGATCGTACTTCTCATCAATATCATAAAGCTTGAAAGATAACGCACTGAAGTAAGGAGATGGCTTCACATCACTGTCTTCCTTCGGTTTATCTTGCTTCACGTTTAATGGTTCCATTTCTGGCTCGCGTTCCTTCTTTTCAACGCCTCTCGTTCTTCTCTGGGGTTTTGATGGTGATTCCTTCTTCATTTCTTGCGCTTTTTTCTCCTCTTCTTCCTTTTGTTGAGCCTTTTCTTTCTTTACCTGTTGTCTAACTTCCCATTTCTTGATCTGTTCACTGTTGTAAACAACTAAGAAGGAGATAATATACTCATTTGGTCCACTCTTCTCGACAATGCAGTCCTTGGGTAGATTATAGCGAACATTTGGATTTTCACTGAACTCAAATACGAGATCAGCACCATTGACATACTTCTCTTGGAACGCTGTTAATAATCTCTCTCTCGGAGGTTTTAGTTTTTTTGGTGCTTTTTCTGGCTTCGGTGCCTTTGGTGGTTGATAATTTGGAAATGCTTGTCTGAAATATGGAGTTGGGCCCATAGCTTTAGCCTTTTGGATAAATCCTTGAAATTCCTTGATCTGGGCCTGCGTTGCATTACCACTGGCCACAATCTTCATTAAAGTATTCAAAGATGGATCAGCTCGCGCTATTGCATTCAAATTGGCGATCATCATCTGTGACTCAGGCGTCTGCATGATATCATTCGTAGGCGGTGGAGGTGGTTTCGCAGGTAGCTGTGATTGTTGTGGAGATAGGTTATTGCTCGATGACTGTAGAGGTGGTAATGGTCTTCTTGGAGTTTCCTCTGCTGAGGTCTCAGGCTTCATTCCATCGCCATCATTCTTAGACGTTGATATATCGGTATTTTGCTGTTCTGAAGGAAGTGCAATCTTGCTATTAGCTATTAGAGGAGCCGAGTTCTCACGGCTCTCCTCTGCCTTGTCGGAGTCGCTATCATTATCTTTTTCATTATTCCCATCCTCATATTTATGAACATTAGTCTCGCCTTCTATATCTTGGTCTTTGGATATCACAACCTTATTTGGTACAGATGGTTCCGTTGGTGTCGAAATCGGGGTGGAAGGGACTTGTTCTTGAATATCTGCTGTTACAGAAGTTGGAGCAGCAGCCTGAGGCGTGCTGGAAGGGGCTCCTGAAGAGGGGGCGGAATCAACTTCTGATGTCATTGTTACTGGCCCTGCCGGCAACTGTATGCCCTGTTTCTTCATATCTCGGATCTTCTGTTGCTCTTCCCTTAACTTTTTATTAGCTATTCTCTTCTCTTTCTTCTGCTCCTTCTCTTCCTCTCTCTGCCTTTCAATCTCATCATCCTTGAGAATGAAAAACCTCACGTCATAAGTGTGTGGACCAATCTCCATCTTACTGTCACACAGCTTATTCATTCTGTCCCTGGCGTTGAGGTCCTTCTCAAACTTTGTTTTTCCCTTCGCCCAATACAGATCAAACACATTACCGTTCACATAACCCTTACGAGATCTCATTAGCGATGAGTACAAAACAGCACTGTCGGATACCGAAAGTGCATGGTTAAGAATATTGTACTCTGGTGGATCCTCTGACACTGGTAGCCCATACACTTCTCGAAACGGTCTTGGTGGCGCCTCCGGAGGCAGCTCGTTCTCATTGTCCGATTCAGCCTCTTCTTTCCGCTTTCGACGGTTTCCACCTCTGTTACCTGCTTTCGGTGGCATGGCTCCCTTTGTCTGCTGCTAAAAGTAAAGCACCATGTCCCTGCTTCAATCGACCTGACCTTTACTTTGTTTCTGTTGATGTTTCTCGCGCTGACTTGAATTCCGGTCATCTCTCCCCCCCCGGAAATCATCTTCTGACACTGGCAACGCGTTTGGGTTCTAGTGTGTCTCTCTCTGGCGAGTGAACGTTCAAGCGAAGCGTAAATACAAAGAAATCCTCACAGGCAGCTCACGAGAATCGTCACGGTAATGACCACTGTGTCTCAGCCGGTCTCGTTAAATGACTATGCTATCCATGAGCCACGAGATATAAAACGACGTAGAACCCTCGTCGATCACAGTAGGTTGATGTTCTTTCTCCGAAATCATTAGGACTAATAATCTGTCTAGCTGATAAGCACAAGTTTGCTCCCGGTGCCATCCTCAAGGTGAAAGTCCGTAATTTTGTTGTGTATTCCAATACCGAATTCCAGCTCTCCCCATCTTTGAATATGATCATTGCTCCAAACGGTACTGGAAAGAGTACTTTCGTCTGCGCAGTATGTCTTGGCCTTGCTGGCGCTCCAACTCTCTTAGGTCGTCAAAAGACGGTTTCGGGTTTCATTAAGAACGGTGAAGAATCCGCTGTTATCGAAATCACCCTGAAAGATCATGGCGATGAGAAGGATGTCGTCGTGATCACGAGAGAGATATTCCAGAGCAACAAATCTGACTGGCAACTCAATAGACGGACTAGCTCTGAGGCTAAGGTCAAGAGTGTACTTAAGGGTCTGAATGTTCAACTGGATAACTTGTGTCAATTCTTGCCACAAGAGAAAGTTGCCTCTTTTGCAGCCTTGGATCAGAAGGAATTGCTATTTGAAACGGAAAGAGCTGTGGATCTCGAATTGATGAATCAACATAAAGAATTGATTGAGCTAGATAGTCAGAAATGTGATTTAACTGGCAAACTTGTTGAAGGTCAAAGGGAACGTGCTGGCCTTGAACTGGACAAAGACCGTTATGAGGAAGAAGCAAAGAAATACGCTGCTCACAAGAAGAAGAAAGCTGAAATCGATGATCACGAAAAATTGATTCCATTCGCCAGACTTGAGGATCTCAAGAAGGAGCAGGAAGCATTGAAGAAAGATCGTGACAATATCAAGATGAAATTGGAACAGTACAAGGTTGACATGGCTCCTTTCGAACAAGCCAAAGAAGATATCGAAGAGCTTGTTACTTATGCCACAAATTCTGTGCATGATAAAGGCAAAATGTTGACAGAGCTTAAGAGAAGTTTGGAAACAAAAAGTTTAGAGATTGAGAAAACTGAAGACCGAATCGGTAAGCTAAAGGACTCTAATGACCAGCTAAAAGCTAGATCAAATGACAAGAAGACTGAACTCGAGAAAATTTGTAATACTTTGTCCGAAGTTAAGGAGGCTCTTTTATTGATGGACCCTATCGATGAAGAGGCCATCGCAGAAAACGGTGCCAAGGCTTCTCGTCTCTATGAGGAGAAACAAGATCACCAGTCTCAAAAAGAAGAACTGGAAGAGAGAAAGTATCAGTGTGAAAGAAACATTCAGAGGGCGCAGCTTGAAGCTGAGCGGGCCAAGAGGGACCTGACGTCTGACGACAAAATCAGAATATTCAATGAACCATTCATGAGAAACTCAAAACCAGCTCAAGAAACTAAAAAGGCTGTTGGGCTCCTCCGCTCTGAGTTGAAAGATATTAGAAATGAATTCTTTGAACCGCCATGCCTTACTGTCACGGCTACTACTCCTAGGTACAGAGACTATTTGGAGGCTTTGGTACCAACGCAGACTACATTATCTATCACTGCTGTTTCCAAAGAAGCTTATAACAGACACTCTCATAAATTTATCGAGAAGAGAAATATCACACCTTCTTTCAGATACTTATCCAATGCTGCGTTGCGTGAAGGTTTTCCACGTGAGAAACTTAAAGAACTTGGATTTGATGGGTACTTGAAGGACTTCGTCCAAGGTCCAAAACCAGTCGTCCAGATGCTATGCGAAGTTGGTTTTATCCATGACGTTCCAGTGGCAATGAAACCATTGTCTACTGAACAGCTTGACTTCCTACGTAGACCTCCGAACGGTCGTGTGATCTTCAAGAAGTTCTTTTCTGGAGATATGATGTACACTGTCACCCAATCGATATATGGATCAAAACAAATCTTATCAAGAGCTAACCGTGTTGCAAGGGCTCAATACTATAGTGATGGTGGTGTTAGCGAGGCAATGAAGGCGCATATTCATCAACAAATTAAGACCGCTGAGCGTGTAATAAAGGAAAATGAGATGGACATTCAAAGATTGAAGGATCAAGTCCTCGCTGTTGACAAACAATTGAATGAGGTCAAGAGGGAATTTTCCACGTACCGACATGCAGAAAGTTCGTTGAGGGAGAAGAAGAAGAAGAGGGAGAGTGCAGAGGCTAGAATAAAGCTCTTTGAGGAGAAGAAAACTAGTCTTGAAAATGAAGCAAAGAGGGACTACACGCCTGAAATATATAAGAATCACGAAAGAATCAAGAAGCTAACTGTTTCAAAGATGATAATTCTGTGCTCGGTTGCTGAGTTGCAAACTGATATCAACAATCTATCTCGTGATCTAACTTTACTCGAAATTGAAAGATTTGAAGCGGAAAACAAGAAGAGATCATTAAATAACTTGTTTAAATTCATCATCAACGAAAAGGATCATCTTGAAAAAAAACTCAATGAAGCAAAGAGAAAAATCCAAGAATTCAAAAACAATCCAGAGAGGGTTCATCTCAGGGAGCAAGCTGCTGCATATGATGAAGATACCAAGGTGAGACTTACCGAATTGATTAACCAGTACAGAGCTGAAGATTTGTTTACGGAGAGCGGTATCTTGTCTATTCTAGACGGTCTCAAAGCTGAACTGAACTTACTTGGTTCAAGTTCCAAGTCTTCTGTCAATAGATTAGAAGATATCATATCTCGGCTTGCCACCCTCGACCAGTCTATTCCAGAATTTGAAGACCAAATTCAAATGATTTCGAAGCAGATGAGAGAGATTCAAAATGACTGGGAACCAAAGCTTGAGACCATAGTGAACAAGATCTCTAGAAAATTTTCCTCGATCTTTCCAACTGTGGGTAGTGCTGGAGAAGTACGAGTAGCTAAATCTGACAGATTTGCGGATTGGCGAATGGAGATCATGGTTAAGTTCCGTGAGGAAGCTGACTTGAAGGCTCTGGATCCCCATACCCAATCTGGTGGAGAAAGAGCTGTCTCTACCGTTTATTACATGATCAGTATGCAAGAGTTGACGAGTTCTCCTTTTAGAGTTGTTGATGAGATCAATCAAGGTATGGATGCTAGAAACGAAAGAATTGTGCACAAGCATATGGTTGAAGTTGCTTGTCAACAGAACACTTCTCAGTACTTTTTGATCACTCCTAAATTGTTGACGAACCTGCACTACGATCCAAATATGAGAGTCCATTGTATCATGGCTGGTCCTTGGACTCCAGATCCATCCAAGAAGCCGGAGTTTCTTGGTCTGGGTGCTACCGCCTTATATGATTGATAGTGAAATCTCTCTAGTGCTGGAAGCTTAATTCATTAGTTTTACTTTATATCATAAAAGGTGTTTTTCAACTTATCATCGTATTTTAATTATCTCAGAGGGAATGGGGTTTTCAGTTAACCTATAGCAAAATTCATAAAAGAATTGAAAGCGAAAAATAATTTCCAAGCAGAACAGAAATATGAGAATAGAACAATTAAGTTGCATATTTTTAAAAGATTGATATGTACTACCCTTGTCAACATAGTTTGTCCATTCCTTAATCTCTCTAGAGATTTCCCATTTCGCTTAGTGTGGTGTCTGGAAGAATACCGACCCAAAATCTCAGCATCGTGGCCGCACGGCGAATAACTTGAAGACAGCTTATAAACCGACGAAGGGAATAATAAAGAGTCAATGTTTGCCCAACTCATAAAACCCGTCGTGTTACGATCATTAGCGCCATTTTCAAGGCCTATTCACTCAACAAGCTGCGTGGGTTTCAATCCGATCATAGGGCCTATAGATAGCCTCATCGAAGAGGTTTCTGAAGGGGATCTCTCTGCAAAGAAAACGAGGAGGAGAAGAGGACCAAGGATCTTGATACCCGAGGGTGCAGATTCACTCAAGAAGAGTGACAGAGATGCGTCGTTGGAAGACAAGGGTTATGGAAATGGTAACGGAAATAGCAGCAATGGGAACCATAACGACAACCACAACAAGAACAAAGACAATGAGGAAGATTTTTCAAACGATGAAGAGCAGACAACATGGGAAAAGATAAACAACTTTCTTCTAAAATGCCTTGAAACTTCTGGAATCACTTTTGCCTCGTTGTTTGTTCTTGGTGCCGCTGGAGTCGGGTACCACAACTTTTATCAAACGCATGTCATTGACAAGATGAGCCAGGCTTTCGACAAAGGCGACGAAGCATTTGAGTTGATTATGCACAAGCGTACTAATACACGGGAAGGTGACTGGATTGGGAGGCCACAACAGAAAGTTCTGGATGCAATCATAGCAGGTGACTTAGTTGGTCGATACTTCTTAGTCACTGGAGAGAAAGGATGTGGCAAAAGTTCTATGATTCTGAACTCGATGAAGAAAGTCGACAGCTTTAACTGCGCTCTGCTAGATGCTCATTCTGACCCCGAAATCTTTAGGATTCGTCTTGGTAAGGCTTTAAATTTCGAGTATCATGAGGATTATATCGGCTCTCTTTTCAGTATCAGAGGCCCAAGAGACACCACAGCACTATTGGATATTGAGAGAGCATTCAACAAGATTGAGCAGGTTGCGGTTCGCAGAGTGAAGAGATATGGCAAGCCACTGGTTCTGGTCATAAACAATGCACATTTGATTAAGGATGATGAAGAAGGAGTGAAACTGGTTGAACTTTTACAACAAAAGGCAGAAGCCCTAAGCGGTGCTGGACTAGTCACAATGATCTTCAACTCGGATGACTACTGGCTCTATGAGAGGTTAAAGAAGCTAGGTACAAGACTTGAGGTAATCAATGTCCGTGACTTCACAAGATCACAATCTATCAAAGCTCTGCAGATCTCACGTAGACGATTCTTCGACGAGAGCGTGGACGAAGATGTTGCTAATCAGATATATGATTTGATTGGTGGGCGTCCGCAGCATCTTGCTGAAGTAGCAAAGCAGCCAGACATGATACAAGCTTCACATAGGCTAATCGATCGAGAAAAAACTTGGTTCTTGAATCAGTGTGGTCTTTTGGGCATGGCAATGGACGATGATGTTAATGAAAGTGGTAAATTTTCATCTAGTGCAATGCTATTGATGAAGTCGTTTGTCAATATGTATGAAGGGGGTCCACACAAGGGAGACGAACATCAGCTACCCGAGTTACCACTATGGAGAGCAAGACAAATTATGACCAGAAATGACTACATTCAACAATATGACAATCTAAACATATTCACCATTGACTCCTCGAACTCTTTTGTCCGAGCGGATTCAGTACCGATGATGAGAGGGTTCTTGGAAATTGCGGCTCAACCAGGATTTGATGACTTGCTAGATGACACCCTGACGCGCGTTGGTGATATAGAGTCACTCGGAAGAACGAGAGAGATCGTTGCTAAGGATCTCGTCCTTGGAGGCCATTATGTCATAGGACGGCTTGGCAACGATTCTGTTGTGAAGCTGCAAGTCATGAAGACCGATAATAACGACGACGAAGATCCAATTAAGATTCAACCAACCACAAGATCTGGTGCTCACAAGCTATGGGACAATAGATTAAGTGAAAATAGGCGAAGAAATGAAAATTAGAGGCTGATTGCTCATCAAATGCAGAGTCGCTTTATGAATGCTTTCTCCTTTTGAGATATCCTTCGGGTCTGGCTTCTTTTGGTGACTCTATTTCCACCGGGGCTACATAACGGAGCGCTTCGAAAATTTTCGTTTGAGCTCATCGCAGCTTTCAAAGGACACAATACTTTGTGCAGGAGAAGGTACGTGAACATAAATAGTAACAAACTATGGAAGAAAAGGTGAGTATTGAAATTTCAAATCCCTGATTTGTTCCGTAGGTGTTTTTTCTAACAATCTAAAAGACCAACTATACGCTCTGTGTGCCTACGAGCATTATAAACAAGGCCAATGCGAAGAATTTACAACAGGCTACATCAGTCTTGTACCAATTGGCGAAAGTTGCTACCATCCATAATGTAGGTGAGATCGTAATTATGGACTGTCCCCAGGAGGCTGAGTCAACAAAGGTGGACTCCAAAAAGATCAAGTTTGATGAGCCAAAGGACACAATCAGTGATGAAGCCATGCTGATAGCCACAGTATTGCAGTATTTTGTCACACCTCCATACTTAGTGAAAACGATCTTTAAGCAGAAGTTTCTTTCTAACTTCCAATATGCCCAGCACTTTCCAAAGTTGACCAGATTGCCTTTCATGGCACCAGCTTCAGATTCAAAGTACAGAGAAGGTTTGACGGTTCAGATGGGCAAAATCTCCAAACCACAGAATAAGAAGAAGTCTAAGCCATTGACCAATACGAAGTATGTAAACATCGGGTACCAGGAGTACCTGGAGTTGGCTAATCAACAGGTGCCACTCAACGTTAGAGTCACAGTTGACACATCTACAAAGAAGATTGTATCACCGAATGAGGCGTATAACGATCAAACAGGTGTGAATTCGACATATGGATACCATGTCCGTATTGCATCTAAGTTTTCTAAAATCTTCACAGAATCCAGTTATCCTCAAGGGTATACAAAGACTCTCTATGTATCTAGTGGAGATTATCATCGTCACGTACATCCAAAGCTCCCCAAAGCAGACGTCACGCAGGGCGATTGTCTCCTTCTGATTGTGAGTAAGTGGAAAGAGCTAGAGGAAATGTTCAGGATGGATAAATTTGAAGGTGTGAATGACGTCAAAGAGTTCTTTGATGGGGAAGTCGGCGTGCCATGGGGTGTAAGAGTAGAAGACGGCGCGATGATTGCACTTACAAAGTTGAACTGAATATATCCTGTACTTGGAGCTTTCAGCGCGTCTTTGTAGTCCTTTATTCTATAGTTTTTGCCCTTGTAGTTGCCCTCAGTTGTTGGTATTGTTGTTAAGGTTACGATGGCCTATGTTGCCCTTTCTCATTTGATGTTGATCTGAACCACAAAAGAAAAATAAGAAACAGTAAGAAAAGTAAATACACGAGGTAGGTACAACCGTCACAACAAAGGATATACCTGCTATAGTAAGAGGTGAAATAAGTGATTAGAAAATCCCTTCATTGTTACATAAGGTACCTGCTTCATAGGATTAGTTAGACATACATGCCACCATGAACGACACACAGATTGGAATCTATGTCCTCACAACAACATGGGTCACCACGATTGTTGCCTTCCTACTGCTCTTAGACATCATACAGCTTCCGACTCAATCAGGGATAAACAACTACTATTCATATGCTATCCTTTTGACACCTGTGATGATGTGGATTTGGTGTGTTGTGAGTTGGATTGGGTTGAAGTTGTTCAAGCATGCTAAAGGTGTCAAATGAGTTCGCATAGACAGGTATGAATTAATGAATTTAATCTGAAAAATACTATTGATGAAAGATAGGGTTTTACTGTATATATCATGATCGTGGCCAATTGTGTTCCTCGATCCAGCAAGCAAGTTGATGTAATGAAACTCAGTTTAGCAACCATGGTTCCGTTTCGCTATAAATACGACCATTTTACCCCAGAAATCCGAGAGAATGCTTGACACGCGATAACGTGAAAATTCAAAAATACTAAAATGGCATTTACATGTTCTGATATTCTCAAAATCATCGGCGGTATGGATTGGTAGTGACGTTGAGCTTTTTTCGTACTAACTTCTGCTAGCTATCATCCTCCCACCGCTTGGGGTGTTTTTGGAAGTTGGTTGCTCATTCTCATTCTTCCTGAACATTGTTCTGACGCTACTGGGTTATATTCCTGGTATCATTCATGCGCTTTTCGTCATCTTCAAGAACTGACGGTGACTAATACAATAATACTGAAAACCGCAAGAAGGAAGTTTTCCAACTGTTCTTTGCAATTTGAAACCTACTATACATAATTATAGCCTCATTCTCTTCTCAATGATCGTCTTGATACGTTCTGTATTACTCATAGGGCCAAATTTTCGGAATTCCTTGATGTCCTTGTTGGCATCTATGGATTTTGTAGTGAGGTGGTTCTCAAAATATTCACCCAGCTCTGCAAAGTAGTCGTATGACAGCAAGAATTTTTCCGGGTGTTCTTCCAGGTATTTCAAGGTTTTGATATCCTCAAACGGAGTCTGAAAACCTTCACCCTCACCTAGCTTTACACCAGGGTTTTTCAATTTCTCAAAGAGACCCAATTTTGAGGCCTTAACGATACCACCAACTCTCTGGATCTCTGATTCTCTTATGTGTTCCTTGTATTCATCCAGGACAGCTCTTCTTGAACCTGTCCACCCAATGGAAATCAGCTCTTGCTTCTTCTTTTCATCCAACTTATCAGTCAAGTTCAAATGGTAAACTTTGACCGGATTCAAAGAATATGGGTTAAAAATACCAAAATAAAGGACAAAGAACACCATCAGGCACTTGAAAAAATGGAACGTGAAAAAGATACACTGCGCAGTAATAGAAGTCTTGTTGATGATGGTTTCAGCTAAGATGTCAGCCGCTAGGTCGTTCAACTCGAAAGCTGTGAGCACTGTTGCGATAATCTTCGAGATCTGGTTAGTCAAGCAAATGCCAGGAGTTGGAGAGATGAAATCTGGCAAATCTGTGTACAACCAAGTCAATAACCACAAGATAATGGAGTAAAAAGTGAAATCGTTGAATCTCCAGACCGGGATGATCAGTTGACCAGGCCAAACATGGTCACTAACCTTATCACTCAGCTTCATCAACTTGGTGTATTTATGAGCGTCATCGTTGAATAACAACCCTCCATACATGGTCAAGTATCCAGGATCAGTAGAGACCTTGAAGCCAACAGGGATCTGGTCATAAAAGACATTTGGTCTGAGAGAGAGTCTCAATGTTGTGAATATCTTGATGAGATCTTCAAAAGTGTCATTCAATCCAACAGAAAAGCAGTAATCCTTTTCGTTATCGTCGTTCATACGGATGTACACCTCCAGGCGGGCATCTTCGTCCATTTTAGGCAGGTATTGAATGTTCAGAGGATTATCCTTGTGATGTTAGAGTTTCGTTGCTGTGGAGGGGGGGACGGTCATAAATAAAATAGGCAATGGCCGACTGGTGGTGGTCGCCGGTGAGCAGTGCGCACCCCGTCTGGGGAACGGAAAAACTCAAAAGGGCTCCAACGCGACTCCACCTGCGGGCGGGGAGTTTTTTTTTTCCTTTCAGCGAAAGCGAACGCTCACAGTACTAATTTCGCAGCTCTGTTCCTCGTTCTAGGCAGATGAAGCCCTGGGCTGCATAACGCACAACTATCAACTTTTCAGCGAGTAATTCACATAAACAAATGGGAAGAGTAAGAGCAATAGAAGGACACTCGCAAAGGAAAGAGTGCTGCTTTAGGAAAGATGTCACTGACGCTGTATAACTTGACCCTCCAGAGACAGTCCAGCAGCGTGCAATCCTGCTTAGGAAACTTTTCAGGCTCTAAGGCACAGGAAATAGTTAGAGCCTCGGGTAACGCATTGACGGCATACAAAGTGGATACATCTACAGGCAAATTGGTAGAGCTATTTCATACGCCGTTGTTTAGTATAGTGAGGTCTATCGCGAGTTTCAAGATCCCAGGGACGCCTGTGGATTATCTCTGTGTCACTTCTGATGCAGGCAATCTCACTGTTCTATCTATGGATATTTTTGGAAAGAGGTTTATCCCGTTGTTCAATGAGCCCTACTCAAAAAGCGGTATACGAAGATTGTCGCCAGGTCAGCTTTGTGTGGATCCAAAGGGTCGTACCTTAATGATCTCCGCCGTGGAAAAGAACAAGCTCGTTTATGTCTTGAACAGAGACGAGAATGGTCTAACCATCTCATCACCCTTGGAGGCTCACAGATCGAAGTTACTCTCTTTATGCAACGTCGCATTGGATGTTGGATATGAGAATCCGCAATTTGCATCGCTGGAGATCGACTACGGCGATTACGAATGTAATGACCATCCTGTTAAAAAACATCTGACCTACTATGAGCTTGACCTGGGACTAAATCATGTCATCAAGAAACATACAGAAGAAGTTTCCTCAACTGCTAACTTACTCATATCTGTACCTGGTGGCAACGATGGTCCAGGTGGAGTCCTTGTCTGCTCGCAGAATATGATCTCTTACAGAAACTTGCATGATGATAAACTCTCAATAATGATCCCAGGTTCGCAAGATTCGTCCATTATCACCGGCGTTTCACACAAGCTGAAGAATGAATTCTTTTTCATGCTTCAGACAAATCACGGTGATTTGTTCAAGGTGGAGCTACTACAAGATATGTCGTTGGCTATAAGTTATTTTGATACGATCCCTATATGTTCAGATATCCTTATTCTAAAATCAGGTTTCATGTTCGCGGATTGTGAAACTGGTGACAACAAATTATATCAGTTCGAGGGATTGGGCCGTGATTTGAAGTTTACTTCCCATGACGATTACCCTGAAGCTACGAGTTTTCACCGCGAGGAATTGGAGAACCTGTCGATCGTTGACACTCTGGAATCATTGTCACCAATGATCACATCTCAGTTAATTACAGATGATCAGCAGATGTCAATATACTCTCTGAATGGGACCTTGAACTCTTCTACTCTCAGATTACTTCAATATGGTATTTCCATTACAGAGATTGTGGAACCAGACCTGCCACAGATGGCCACCCACTGTTTTACCATAAAGATGCACAAGACCGATGAATATGACAAATACCTTATAATATCCTTCTCTGATAAGACATTGGTTTTAACTATTGGGGAATCTGTTGAAGAGGTCACAGATTCAGGTATTGACTTATCTGTACAGACTGTTGGGATTCAGCAGATTGGTAAAATGACCTTACTACAAGTCCATAATGATGGAGTCAATATCATACAGGATGGAAAAATTACCAACAGATGGTACCCGCCGGCCGGAATCAAGATTGTGGCATCCTCATCAACCAATCGTCAATTGGCCCTTGGGTTGAGTAACGACGAATTGGTCTATTTTGAAGTTGATCAGGAAGATAACCTGATTGAATGGAATGATCATAAGCAGATGGCTGCTAAGATATCATCATTATCGTTGGGCGAGATCCCTCAGGGTTTATTAAGGTCACCAGTGTTGGTCATTGGTTGTGAAGATTCCACTATTCGTGTCCTTTCCACGGATCCAAAGTCACCTTTGAACTCTTTATCATTACAAGGGTTGAGTGCAGTACCAACTAGTTTGCTAGTATGTCTGATGAATAGAAAACTATGTATAAATATCGGCATGGAGAACGGTGTCTATGTTCGTACTATTTTGGATCCTTTATCAGGAGAACTTACTGATACTAAGATGAAATATTTGGGTAATAAGGCTGTCAAGTTGAGTATGTCGGTGAAGGATGGTGATAAGGTTGTGCTAGCGCTTTCAAATAAGACTTGGATTATCCATGAATCAGGGACATTCAAGGTCCAACCAATGCTAATTCAACCTTTGAGAGATGCTGCAAGCTTTCAAACTGAAGACTTCCCTGAAGGTTTAGTTGGTGTCTACAAGAGAAAACTGATCATTTGTAATATTGACTCCTTGAAAGAGGATTTCAAGAAGGATTCTATACCGTTGAAGACTACGGGTAAGGGACTCGTCTGCAATGACCAAGCACTTTTCATCAGCATGAATGGTGAATTATCTCATATGGAGAAATTTAATCTACACTCCCATGAATTCGAACAAAGCTCTACTCTGGCTGGGGGTTTCAAGATCTTGGCTTCGACCCTCATTCATTTTGAATCCAAAGATCAAACAAATGTCATCATCTCTACATCAGACGGATCTGTCCATTATCTCGAAACATATGATTTGGACCTTCAACTTGTTCACAAGACTTTAATTTCATCACCATGCCATTCAGTTACTGAATTCCAAGGCAAGTTACTATGCGGTATCGGCTCTAATCTTCGAATCTTTGATATCGGTGTAAAACAGCTACTATCCAAATGTATCACACATATTAAGACTCTGAAGCAGATCGTCAAATTGGATATACAGGGCCTGAGAGTTGCCGTTGGAGATCTCAGAGAATCTATCACTTTGATGACATACTCACGGGACCTGAATGAATTCGTCCTATTTGTCGATGATTCGATTTCGCGTCATATAACATCTCTGAAATTCTTAGACTATAACACTGTTATTGGAGGTGATAAGTTTGGTAACCTATTCGTTCTTCGTGTTCCTGATGGTGCTTCAGATGACGATCTTGGGTATTTATCAACTAAGCCATTGAATACTAACGGTGCACCATATAAGTTTGAAGCTCTCTGCCAATTCTACCTTGATGATATCCCAATGAGCTTTCACAAGACAAGCTTTACACCAGGTGGTAGAGATGTGGTCCTTTATTCTGGATTACTTGGCACCATTGGAGCTTTGATCCCATTGGTCACTGTGAGTGACATCAAACTCTTTCAAAGCTTGGAGAATACTATGAGGAAGAACATTTCATTGGAAACAGGTCGTATGCATTTAAAGTATCGTGGGTATTATGTTCCAGTGAAAAACATCATCGATGGTGACTTTGTTGAACTATATGACAAACTCGATGCCAATTTGAAAGATATCATCAGTGAGCAGGTAGGTAAGAAGACGAAAGAAATCTCAAAGAGAGTTTACGATGTCAGATTAGGGTCAATTTAAGACAATCAATAAAATGCATTTAGTGAAACCTGCCTCTAAATAGTTCCTTTATCACATTTTTCTCTACGATAGTCTCTCTGATTAGACCATCGACATGTTTAGCCTCACATCTTCCATACCAGATGGCCAATCCATCTTCATCAAAGTATAAGACGTTACCGGCATAAACATGTCCACCGATATGGCTGACTATGCCGACCTTCACACCATCAGGGTTATTAGGGCCATATAGTAAACCACGTTCTTTTAAGTTGAACTCAAACTCATTACGAAGGATTGGTGCGATTTGACCACAACGAATATCTCGTTGCTCATGGCCACAGATCAAGATCAACCTACCCTTATGTGGTTCATTTGGGATCTTGGAGATGTTACCATCAGGCCTTAAAACTTCTCTCATAAAGTTTTCCACACTCTCCTCAGTAACATCATATACCTTATTATCTGGAAACACTAAGACTTTTCCTTCATAGTCCTTCTCTAACTCGACATTGGATATGAGAACGGGATGTGTTGGGTCTATAGTTAATCTTTTGAGAGATGACATCTTTGAGATGAGCTCATGAGGCATCATTTCCACCTTGGATGCCCACTCTGTGGCCTTGATATCCGAGTGGACCAGGGCATGCTTCCAGCTTATGGCTTTGGTGCCATACAGTGGCTTTTCATGGTCTATTGGTTTATCTGGTGGGAAAGAACAAGGACACAATGTCGTTGTCGTCTTGATTTCAGCTTCAGGACACAAACTATCAACAAGTTTGTAGCGATCGGATAGCCGCAGAAATCTCCTGAGTGTTGGTCTCATATCATAGTCAATAAGAGCTGAGAAATGTAGGAGGAAGTGGAAGCTCTCGCCCTTTTATTTCGGAGAAAGTTTATGAGGTCTTCGGGGATAATTAACTCCGATACTTTAGGATAAACACGATACAGCCGATATAAATCAAATTGTCATTTTTTTGATTAAAATGCTTAATTGTGTCAGTATCCACGATCAAGTAATAGCTTGATATTCTGTAGCACCTGTCTCTCTTCACTGTTTCTAAGTTCATATATTATCTCAGTGTTCTTATGGATACCGAGCGCTATAGCCATATCTCTACATAGGCCAATACCAAAGAATAGTTCGATATCTGACACTTTATGTGAGAACATTCTGAATGATGTGATGAGCAGAGATGCTTGGAGAGTGGAGACCGATGCTCGAGTCTTGACCTCTCCTAATTCCGCCGCGATATATGCATTCTTTAAGAATGCATTGTTTGGATCTTGTAAATCATTGTCCTTATAAATAGAGCAGATCTTCAACACAATCAATATCATTGAAAGGTATGTATAGTCCTCTTGTTCCGTATCTGGCTGTGTTACGATTCTGCGAGTCTTTCTGTCGAATAATCTTCTCGAGCTCGCCAACAATGTTACTTCGGATAATAAAGGTAAATGCTTATGGTAGTTTGTAGTGAAGAAGTGCCTTAGATACTGCTCGATGATTTCAAAATCTGGTAGCGACTCCATGACTTTTTCAAGGAAGCATTGTTTGTATATCGGATTCTCTGGAGATTTCAAGGGTGTTAATAATCTGGCAAATTCCACATCGGTGTAGATCTGTGGCTGTATCAATGCAGAGTCTGCCTTCAGTATCTCCCTAACACGGTTCCTTAGAGGAATCTCCAGCGTATCTTTTAAGAAATGGTAGTCATAATTTGGATGGAAGGTTTGTTCTGCTTTGGCCAATGAGAATTCAAAGTCCATAGATGTAGAAAAGAGAGATCGCGAGTCGGAGGTATATGTCAGAAAGTTGAATTCTTCCTCCTCGTACTTCTCTGGAATGTGATGATTTCTCTTATATGCCAAGATCACGTCTCTGTTCAAGGCATCTACCAATCTCATCAGTTCATCGTTCTCTTTCTTCAGTGCTTCTATATCCTCATACACCTTATTCTCCTTAGTTATGATATCAATCCAGGGAGATCTCGAGTAACTGCACTTTTCTTCCGCTCCTTTCTTCATGCAATTCCGACATGTAGGCTTACCATGGTCACATTTGATCTTGCGGCGACGACACTCGGTGCAGCTCTGGATGATTTTCTGACGCCTCCCTGGAGACCCTGCTTGCTCTTTCATTACCTTTTGCGATTTACCAGAAAGCTTGAAGTTTTAGTCCCCTTACCGACCTTGCTCCGAGTGACACAAAATCAAAGAATGTGTGCATACATCAGGCCTTTAATATAGACTGCATTGTGCGTCCCATATCAAAAGTGAGAATTGCGCACCTAAAAATGACTACTAATTTTCTGTTTTCGGAAGCTCCGATCTAATCGGGAAAGAAATTACCTAATTCAGAAAACAGGTAACCCAACGTGATTTTCACGGGTTTTCTCACGTGGTGAAATTTTTGCTGGTTTTTCTGCGATGGAAACAACAAAACAACGAAGCAAAACACCACAGATGAGCACCAAAAGAGACGCTGAAGACGTGCAAGGAGCCGAACTAAAGAAGCATAAGCCAGATGACTCGACGGACTTGTTTTTAAACGACAAGGTGAAGGCCCAGGATCCTTCTGTGAGCAACGAAAATATTGACTCTGAGTTGCTTAACCATAGGGATGAATCCTTTGACACCAATGAGTATGCGGATACCACTGCTGAACATCATGGCTCTAACCCACCTGTCATTGAGTCTCCTGCAGAGAATACTAATGTTGTTTCTGTTCCGCCTGTTGAGACGGAGAAGACAGAAAATACAGAGAAGATTGTTCGTTCATCTCACCAAATTCTTCATAATAACCCTGATAAACCTATGGCTGGGTCTGAAGAATGGCATAGAATAAGAAAAGACAATCATAAGGAGGTTGAGAGGCGCAGAAGAGAGAACATCAATTCTGGTATCAAAGAACTGGCTGCGCTACTGCCATCTCCTGAGACAAACAAGTCTCAAATCCTTCAGCGTGCTATTGAATACATCAAGAGATTGAAAGAGAACGAGCAGAACAACATTGAAAAGTGGACTTTGGAAAAGCTCTTGAATGACCAGGCTTTAGCAGAGTTGACAGCTTCTAATGAGAAGCTCAAAACTGAACTCGAAAGAGCCTATAGAGAGGTGGAACACTGGAAGAAGGTTTGCTCTATCGCAAAAGAAGAGAAGTGATGGATATTTTAGCTTCTTTTTGTATATTAGTACGATCTGTTAAAGGTCAATTGGACGGATATTTTTAATTTGTAACGGGGAGCTAATATTTTTGACGCATTCTTCAAAAACGAAAACATCAAAATCAGTTCTTGCACAAGAGAAACGTACTAGGCAATTCAAAATGCCACGACTACGCATTGCCACACTTCAGCTTAATCCGCGTATCCCAGCAGTCGACGAAAACATTTCAAAAGCTGAACATATCCTATCCTTGGCCTTCCCACACCACAAACCCCCGGATATATTGATCCTCCCAGAAATGGCTCTATGTGGATATAACTACACTTCGAACGCACATGTGAAACCATTACTAGAGTCCCTGGAGAGTCCAGGGCCAATGTTAAAATGGGGAGAAGAGATAAGTAAAAGATATGGATGTTATACAGTAATGGGTTATCCAGAATGGTGCACTTCAGAAAAGCAGATCTATAACTCTGCCGTTGTGTTTAACAAATCGGGGAAAGCTGTACATAACTATCGCAAATCGTTCCTCTATGAGACTGACGAAGTATGGGGGTGCGTGGAAGGTCCAGGTTTCAAGACATTTGAGCTCATGGATGGTGTGAAAGCCAGCTTAGGGATCTGTATGGATTTGAATCCATACAAATTCAAAGCTCCATTCAATGATTTTGAGTTCTCTGGTCATTGCTATAGGAAACACGCCAACTTGGTAATCTGTCCTATGAACTGGCTACACGGCCAGAGTCCAAGTATCCAAGAATCCCTGGACAGGGATGAAAAGTTGGAGTTGGCTCAGAAGTTCCAAGGCGAACTTGATAAGGTCAAAGGCGAATACATCGTGAATGCTGAAGGTTCTCCTATTACAGATTTTGAAGAGAAATTAGACTACAAAGACCTGCATACCCCAGATTATCATAACTTGAATTATTGGCTTCTGAGGTTCTTCCCATTCATGAACCATCTCAGAAAGCCATTCAAATTCAATGGCAAAACAACTGTGGTCTATTGCAATAGATCTGGATTAGAAGATCAAATACTATATGGCGGTACCTCAAGTATTGTTCAATTCAATGGCTCAAGTGGAATGTCAGGCTATCAAAGCATCGATTTGACAAATAGGAGTGTTGATGTTCTGGGTGCGCTTGGAAAGGGTGACGAAGGCATCTTGATACGTGAAGTCGATGTCTAATGCCAAATTGTATTTATTTTTTTCTCTAGATCAATAAAACACTATCAACACATCCAAACCCTGCGGCGACACCACCCTCATTGGAGCTGGAGAACTTGGTTCTCAACAGCCAGCCCGAATCCTCATTCTTGATGATATCACCGTTGGATTGATCGAACAGAATGGTACCGAAACGGCCTAATTCTGAGATGATTTCATCAATGTAAACTTTACCTTCACGGATAATTTTGTTCTTGTTCAATGGTGGACGGATTAACTCCATGAGGATATAGCCTCCCCATTCGCTCTCTGGGAGAGATTCCAAGAATGCAGGAATGTCTTCTTTGTAGATGTTGTTACCGCCCCCTTCACGCTGTGGCTTTAGAACAAAATCTTGCGGCTGCTCAAATGCAAGCTTCTTGGCCTTCTGACCAAGTTCAGAATCGTCAAGAGGATATATCTTAACGAATGTGGAAACCAATTGGGAAACATCTCCCGAGATGAACCTGGATAAGATCGTTTCATCTGTGAGAATCTGTTGGATCTTCTTAGCACCACTCAGTTGCGTTAGGAGTGATGGTGCTTTGATGGAAAGGGCAGTCTCTAGTTTAACACGATTATCCCAGTCCTGCTCGGATTGGAAATCAGTTGGTGCATATCCAGATCTGTAGTAAACAACAGATACTTCTTCCTCGGTGCCATTCAAGAAAAGACGTTGTTCACCATCAAGATACACTTTATCTGTGACCTCTTGCAATGTTATACGACGCGATTTGATTCTATGATTCTTCAGGAGGCTGTACTCCAAATGACGCTGATCAAAGACATTACGCTCACCTTCTTGCACAATCACCAGTACAATGGTATTGTCCGTCTTCTGCTGTTCATTGTAGTGTTTAACACCATCCGCCAGGCCATCGGCAAGCTTAATAACAGACTCTGACACAGGAAGATCTTTTTCGTCGTATAATCTATTTGATCCTCCGGTGTAGTAACCAGCGTCATTAAGATACTGGTGTAATTCGCCCACTTTACTACTCAGACCACCAAAACTCACACTAACAGTATTGAATTCCACCTGCTTAATTTCGTTATGATCAAGCATATAATCAGATCTGAACACACCAAGGGAAACGTTTTGTTTAATACCAATTGCTTTGGCTTTCTTATAGCTTTCCCATAGCTTGCCGGTGAATTCGCTATCATATTGAGCGAAGGAATCCAACACGAGGCTCAACCATTCAACATCACTTGCGACCTTCGCATACAACTCATTAAACTTCTTCTGCACAGATTCTGCTCTTTCAAATGCAGTCCGTGGAAGTGGAGTTGGGTATAAAGTGACTGGAGCAGCGACTGGTGAGTGTGGCTCGAAACCCGCAGGGTAAAGAACCAGTCCATTTGCCAGGGCAAAATGTTGCAAAGCATGCACCAGCTGATCTTCTTGAACCTTTGAAAGATCGGGAATGGCCATCTCTCTGTAACTGATTCAGTGAAAAGAGAGAATTGAGACGTGGAGACAGCACAGATTTGTAATGTGATTTGTCAACAATAGCTTCAAAAATCAGTAAGCAATTTCGCAATATCCGCATTTTTTTACCTGATTGGCACATATGTCCGAAAGTCTCACCAATAAGCGGGGCGCGCCCTCTGTTAGGCAAAAAAAAGATTGGACGAGTCCGGAGTCGAACCGGAGACCTTTCGCATGCTAAGCGAACGCGCTACCAACTACGCCACACGCCCTTGTTCGAAAGTAACAGCAGAATACTCTTTGTAGCCATATTTTTCAAAAAAGGGTTTGGACACGCCCCTCATACGATGTGGAAAATTTTGACACAAAAATTGACCTTAGCGAAAGCTGTTAACAACCAGGTAATTTAGAGCTTGTTTACTAACTGCTACTAACCTATTGGAGATGACTCAGGAGATTCAGCCTGTAAAGAAGAGAGACATCAGTCGAGGAATCTCCAGAAACACGATCACCACTCAACGTCATCCATTGAACATTAAACCGAGTGGTAATGCATTGATCTTCGTTGATTCGGAGCTACAACAGCGACGTGCTGATGGGCTTGGAGTATTCAGAAATTTTGGTGATGAGCTGCTCCAGGAGCTGCTAGGGTACATCACCGAGCCAAAGGATCTCTTGAATCTGAGTCATGCCTCTAGAATATGGTATGCCTTCTTATACGATGAAGAGCTTTGGAGAAAGCTGTACATTAACCTTGCTTTGAAAGAAGAGATGAAATTAGGTGATAATGTACCATCTCCACCTTTGGGTATCTCTCAATGGCTTGGATCGTGGAGATGTACTGTGCTCGGTATTCCAGAATCTAAAGAAGCTAGGATTCAACTCCCTGATAATTTGTTGTGTTCTGATACTTTGTTTAGGCCATATCAGTGCTCTCAAATCGACTACAAAGAGCTTTTTAAAGACTTGATAAAGGAGGAAGAGGAATCTTCCATTCTGCAACGTACTCTGAATACCAAGTTTGGTATTCCTCGTTATTCGGAAGATTCTATCTCAGAAGAGCAGTTCAATAAAGAATTGACTGACAAACCGTTCATCTTGACAAGCTCCAAAACAGACCGTTGGCCAAAATGGTCATTACCAATTTTGAAGTCCCGCTTCCAAGATGTGAAATTCCGTCAAGAATCAGTTCAATGGCCTCTCAGTTTCTATTCCCAATACTTTGCATCGAACCGTGACGAATCTCCA
Organism: Williopsis mrakii; assembly: GCA_003706445.3. Taxonomy (NCBI): domain Eukaryota; kingdom Fungi; phylum Ascomycota; class Saccharomycetes; order Phaffomycetales; family Wickerhamomycetaceae; genus Williopsis; species Williopsis mrakii. Next base: position 158,816 of record PPLH03000017.1, read on the forward strand.
CTATACCTCTTTGATTGTCAATCTGTCGCTATGAAGCAACTCGTGCAAGAGTATGAAGTTCCAAAGATATTTACAAAGGATATCTTCTCATTATTTAATGAACGCGGATGTCGTCCGGACTATAGATGGATCATCGTTGGACCAACAAGATCTGGTTCAACGTTTCATAAAGATCCAAATGCCACTTCTGCTTGGAACGCTAATCTCACAGGCAAGAAATTGTGGGTCATGCTACCGCCGGGTGTAAAACCGCCAGGTGTCGGTACTGATGAAGAGGAGTCTGAAGTTACATCTCCAGTGGGTATAGCAGAATGGGTCCTTTCTGGCTTCTATAACGATTCTGTCAAGCTGGCTTTGGAAGGAAGATGCCAGATTGGTATAACATTTCCTGGTGAGTGTATGTATGTCCCATGTGGATGGTGGCATGCTGTTATCAATTTGGAGGATTCGGTAGCATTGACACAGAATTTCGTGCCTTCCAGTGCCCTAGGTGATGCGCTGTGGTTCTTGAAGGGGAAGAGGGAACAAGTTAGTGGATTCCACGTGAGAGATCTGAAGAAATCCATTGAGGAGTTTGTGAAAACCAAGGATATTACGAGAGGTAATAAAGAAATCCTAGAGAAATGGCTGAAACAAGCGGACGAACAAGAACTTGACAATGAGGATGTTGGTGAATGCCAAAACGTCCCAGAGCTCCCAATATTTGAATTTTTCTTAGAGCTCGTCAGGCAAAGAATTGATTACAAGGTAATCCTAGAAGGTGGGCTTGAACGTATGGAGAAGCTAGAGAGGGAAGATGCAAAGAAGAATCAAAAAATTGTCTCGTCCAAAAAATGGGATCAATTGGTACAATCTAATGATACTGGTGTATTTTCTTTCAACTTTGACGAAAGTGAATGTGAATGAAAACAGACTCCAGAGATAATAGAATTACATAGATAGCATTAAAAGTGTCACTATCACTATATTTAGTATTATGTATCATTTGTTATATCATTAGTAGGCGGTGACCTTTTCATTCTCCTTGCTTGGTGTATCCTTGATTTTCAAAAATCTGTAGATATGTGGGAGCACCAATTCTTCAAAATGATCCCCCCAAATTATATCCAAATGTTCATGCTGTGGCACAGGTATAGCCTCTGTGATGTCTTTTGGTAGCAAATCTGTCATCTTATTGATATCCACTAGAGAATCGATAGTTCCGTAGATCAATTTGATAGGTACTTTGATGTTTGTCTTTGTGGGGAATGGTGGGGCCCTGAAGGGTTTAGAGAATGTATTTGTGATAGATGTATCTTCATCGAACATCTGGAATGAAGCATTCCTTATGATCTGGAACCAATGAACCACAGATTTCACTGAAGTAGGACTGTACAAATGAGCGAATGCTGAAATCTTGGTATCAAATGTGATGTTCTTATTCTGCCAGTTGAAAAGAAAGTTCACAGAAGCATCAATAATCTTTGAGAATAACGGCGGGTAGCAGATATGTTGCCAAAAAGATGTTGTTGGAAGGAGAGTCTTCTTACCAAAGATCAAATACATGATGTTTGGAGATGCCTTGATTAAAGTGTCCACGACACTATGGTGCAACCCATTCGGGGTCATCGCTGGGGCTAGTGCGATGAATAAGTTGACTTTGTCATTAAGAGATGGGTTGATAGATAGTGCAGCAAATGCCTGCGCAGAACCCTGTGAGAAGCCAATGTATGTCAAGTCTTTCTTCTTTGTGTAATCCAAGGCGTATTGGATAGAGTCCGGTATATCATACATGGCGAACTCATCGATGGCAAAGTCCCAAAATTTCACGTCGTCGGGCTTCAAGTGTACGTGTTTCGTGGAGTACTTGTTACCTCTGTTGTTACCCATCCATACGTCAAACCCTAGGTCATGTAAAAGGAACGGTATATTTCTGTCCTTTTTGATATTCACACACCAGATATCTGAGCACATTAGGAGACCGTGGTGCAAGTAAATTAAAGGGGCACCTTCTTTCTTGGGTTTGATACGATGAAGACAAAGTAAATAGCCATCCTCTGTTGCAACGATATGATCTTCAATGGGATACCCGAACAGTCTACCAATCTCGTTGATACTTTCAGCAGCTCTTATGTTATTTCTTAATTCCAGTATCTCCACTTGGTCTCTCGAACTCAGTGAAAGTCTTCTCCGTCTTCTCTCTGTGAAGAATAAACCGTGTAACTGTCTTAACGCGGAGGTACACAATTCAATGAGGTTATCGGGCAACATCTTTGTGATGATGGAAATAAGGAACTCCACATATACTGCCAAGAACGAGAATACCACCACGGGCCACTCATTTAGTGATAGTCTTCCGATGAATGGAATATACATGTTTGGTTTTTCTACCATCCATGTTTTCATTCTTACAGTGAACGAGTTTGTGTCTATCGAGAGATTTATCAGAATCTCAGTATGTTGCGCCGATCGGAAACAGCTGGCAGCCATTACGAAAACAGCACATGGACCACTTGCATAGCTATCGATTGACCCGACTCTTCTGGAACATGGAAAGTCCAATCTCCTAATTTTCTGCACTTTCTTTTTTACGATTAAGCTTTCTACTATTCTAGTAGCTCCTATGGCCCATTCTTTGCCTTCGTATGATATTGCGTTCTTGAAGCCGGTGTCCATGTCTACACTTTAAGTCACCATTTCCTTGTACCTTAAGAGGGCAGATGGGTACATGGCACCTCTAGGTTCTGCGTAGGTCGGCATGTGTTGTACCACCAATGAAATACACGTTCCACAATAGTCAACCGAATACAACTATACTAAGTTAGTATATACATAAAGAACAAGTGTTTTCACTTTTATGGATACGTTGGGTAGAGTCAGGGATTCCTACAATCGCTCAGCAGTCAGTTCCATCAAACGCCATATAAGCCATTGGCGGAAGACTGCAAAGTCTATCAGACCATGGCTCAAGGTGTTTCAAACTTCACCAAATGTGCTTGAAGGCAGAGACACTCAGGCAACCCGCAACTCATGCTAGAGTAACGAGTTCACTGATTTCTCAACAATTGTCTTTACTCAGTTCTCAATACTCAATCATCAATGATCATTCGTGCTGTGGAAAACCGTGGAAAATATGCAAACTATGCAAACGTCGAAAGTGATAGTCAAAAGAAGTGATGACCTTATTGTGGTCACAGGGAATCGCTAGAGGTATCGTTCACTCAATACATTATATAATCAACACCTGCACACCATACGCGACCCCGGTATATCCCGTTTCTCCTTCTCTCTGACCATCTCGCGCGTTTCCATTGGCCAACAGTCCCACTGCTCCGACCCCGGGGTTTCGTACCGTGACACCTTTCTCGGTCCCGTTGGAAGGTGAGTGAGTGGGAAAAAAAACCTGAAAGCACAAACATCAAAAGTTGAACAAAAGAGGTTAAAAGATAGTACAATAAAGCACTATCAATATTCAAAACATGCTCTCCCGCCTAGGACTTACTGCTGTCAGACCAGCACGCCAATTCGTTCAACTTCAGACCATCAGATCTTTGAACACAGTGGTCACTACCCATGAGAAAGAGCAAGAAATCCTCATTGCACAGAGAAAGAACAGACCTTCATCTCCTCATTTGACCATCTATCAACCGCAATTAACCTGGTACTTGTCCTCTGTCCATAGAGTAACTGGTGTCTTCTTGGCTGCAGGTTTCTACGGCTTGACTGTCTCCTACGCCTTATCCTCTGTCTTGGGCTGGAACTTGGATTCTACTGCTATCCAAGAGGCCTTTTACAACTTGTCGCCGATTACCCAACTCACTTTGAAAGCTGGTATGACTTTTCCATTCTTCTTCCACTTCGCTAACGGTATCAGACATTTGGTCTGGGATGCCGGTAAGGAGTTGACGATCAAGGGTGTTTACAGAACCGGTTATACTGTTTTGGCCTTCACCGCTATCCTTGGTGGTGTCTACACTTTCTTCTGAACTGGCTTCACTCTCAAATCATTTCACATAACATATCTCATTAACTACATACTAAGCTTTCATAAAACGTAGTCATTCTGATCATCTAACAAAATTTCAGTCGGTCCCTTCATATCATCAAAAACTCATCATAAATGTCCCCTTCAGTCTTGACAAACACTTCATCGTCTTTAACAAGCCCTTCGAGTTCATCACTCTCATTAATAACATTATTCTCAATCCTTTCCATTAATTCTCTCTTATCTTCAAATCCATTCGTACTACTAACATGATTAATCAAACCACTGGAGGCCTTTTCCAAACATAGACAACTTCCATCTTGAGAACAGAATCCACAATCACGACCAGGCCAGCCGAAATCGTTAGGGTCCAATGTGGTATTCGTTGTGGTACGACTTAGTCCATTGTGCCATTCAAATGCTTCAATTGGTGTGGATAAAGACCGGTCCAACATGAATGAAGACGGAGGTGACATCAAATCTGTGCTCAAAGACACCGATCTCTCAAGTTTATGAGACGTCAATTTGGTCTTCTTAATGGGTTGATGGTCATCCAGAATAGGTTCAATCGAAGGCAAGTTAGACTCGGTAGCGATACCCTCCAAGGACAGTGGTAATGGTGAAGGCGTAGCTTCTTTCGGAATAGCGGGTGGGAACTCCTCCTTGGACTTCTTTTTCTTCTTATACTGTCTCTTCTTTGGCTTGGCTATTCCAATTTCTTTTGGATCAACAGTGGAAGGTGACATCTCTCTCGGAGTAATGCTAACGTTCGAAACAGTAGGGGTTGACACTTGAGGTGGTGATAACGCGGAGTCCAGCGGCTTTCGACGTTGAAGTTGATCAATCTCCGTCTTCAACCTTGATATAATGCTCTTTAACTTTTGATTCTCTTCTGTGGCGCTCTCCAATTGTGTCTTCAGAGCATCGTCCTCAGCTCCATTCAAAGGGATATTCTCACTCTGCGACTTGTTCAAATTCAAGCTCACCAAGTTGTTACTCAAATTAGTCATGGAACTAGTAGAGCTGATGCTATTCTGCCTTGGTTTTCCTTGAGTTTTCTTCTTCTCTGAAGTTGCGCTCGGTTTCCTTCCCGATTTAGGCCTTGGGGGCAGAACCCACTGCTTGCTTGTAATGATACATGGTGTCTGCCTATCAGCTTCCGCATTCAATTTAGCAATCGGTTTGGGTAATACCTGGACAGGTCTCGGCGCAATAGCCGGAGCAATTGGTGGGAATGAATTATACGATTTGGATTGTTGTTTCACGATGGGTATTGTGTTCATCTTTGGTTCGCTTCAATAAGAGAAGGACAAAACGGCAAAGAAAAGCAAAAAATGCGATGTTGTTACTGTATCAAACAGATGGATTCATATAGTGGTAGTGGTATCAAAACAGGTAAGTAGACCCCCTCCCCTCTTGCTATAGGTATTGGTTATGTGGTACAAACTTCGATTCTCTTCTCGGAATCTCGGACGGGATATGCTTTTGGCTGCCTCTTCGTGGGGGTTCTCCAGATGGGATCTTGATATAGCAATGACTTTAGTGTATTAGTGTATCAGTTATATCAGAAGTAGCAACAGAGAATTAGCCACTCTAAGGTCACCTCCTTGGAGCTTCTCTGTATGGTATTGGATAAACGAATCCAGTTAAGAGAAAGATGAAAATTTTGTGACGTCTTTTTTATATAGCGGGATTTAAAGCTACCTTCAAAGCCGGGGGAACACAAGCGATCCAACGGTGATTGATAATGTTCCGTACTATCACTTTAGTGCTTTCAAGCGTGAATTCTAATTATTATGCTTGGTATAATGGTGGGACAAAGGGTTATGGCGCGTGAATGATTTGGATCCATGTCCGCTATATTGGCTATATGGATCTGAGTATACGATAAACTAACATTAATCATCAAAACCCCAATGAACGGCGTACGCGAAACTCGAGATGGTGGAAAGAACCCCAATCCGCATTGTTTAGTGTCTGCGCTACGTCTTACTGAAGTATCGATGATCCCCAGAACAGGGAGCCTTTTTTAGTCTGGGGAAGAGGATCAACATGGTACGATTTGTGCAGAAGAGCGCGCCTGGAACGGAGCCATACACGTTAGCGGATTGCATAGCGTCGTAGATCTTTGAAATCTTGTTGATCTATCTCTATATGTGCACAAACTAGGTACACTCTACTTGGTGCGACGACATGGTGTATTGTTTTAGCGTAGAGGAAGGCTTTCTACCCTTCAGACGGTTCTGTAAATCTGTCACTTTAGACTATATGCATTTCGCACGTTCGGTCAAGAGGACCCCTTTTGAAGAAAAAATCAAGAGATGTAGAGAATGTAATACAGACTGTCGTCACAGATGGCTATAACACACAGTGAAGATAATTCTGTATGCACTATAGATAATGCTCATAAATCAATAACATAGGACAGAGGACCAAAGCCTCTAAAGCTCTTAAGACCGATTATGGTCTCCTCCCACCGAACAGCAACTAAAGTACAGAAGTTTGGCATAAAAATTGGCGTCGGTCCGAGTGCCTTGAAGGTACACCCGAGCCCGAGTCCGGTCCCTTGACTACGCTTAACCAGATCGAGAATAACGGATAAGGATTAACGGATAAAGTGCTCCTTATGCGGGTACATATGGTAATATGGTGATGTACTTAATGCCATCCACATCTGTGTTTGATATAGATGCAGATATCTACCAGGCCCTTTTGGAGACCTTATAAGGAAGGTTTCATCGGTTGCGTTTTTTTATTGTTGTTCTGAGTTCTTATAAATAAGAAAGAGGAAATTTCAACTTTCGCGTAAAAAAGCGGACACAACATCAACAAATACGGCTACAACAGATAAGGCACTACTGATATTTAACATGCTCAGAAGATCCACAATCGGCAAGACAACTTCCTCACTTAAGCACAGGCAATTGTCACACCTCCACTCACAATTAGCACAGCTGGAAGCGAACCTCTCAGATTTCGAAAACTTGATCAAAGTAACAACGTTCCAAGCTGAATATATCAAGAAATTGGGTATCATGCATGGAAGTTTGTATGTATATATATGTATATGTGGTATACCTACTCATGTATATCCCATATTTATCATATAATTGTGTCACTCGTGCGAGGCACATGATTATTTGGTTCTTGAGAGACAGTATTGTGACATGCAACTAACAACAGCACAGATTTATGGCGAGTCATAAGATTTTCGAAGAAGAAGTCAGAGCACAGGAGATTGAGGAAGAACTGGGGGATACTGAGGAGGCCAAATGAGTGGGTCTTTGAAATGTAAAACACAGTCGTACCTGGTAAAAGGAGTGACTGATCAAGGTGGGAATATGTGTACATGGGCCCAGCATGCTGATAGGAGTGCGCAAATTTGAAATCCCTCTTACGGTATGTCACATATGACTACAGAGCATTTATCCACACCAATCCAAATGGAATCAACGACTCATAGATCCACAGGTTCGTGATATCTGAAGCTAGCTGGCCTCTGTTTGCTTCAAATGGAACGCAGGGGATGCTACTAATAAAATGAGACTGTGTACTCAAAATCACGAGTCAGTCAGCAGAACCTTCTCTTAAAACCATGAACCTCCCATATTTCCTTCTGTAGTAGTAAAGTGTCTGTCGCTGATGTAATATTATTTTCTCGCGAAATTTTCCTCGTCAATTGACTTCTCTGTTCACTCTCATTGAAAAATTCACCAGGCGAAGAAATTCAACACTAAGTAAATTCATATTTCAACATAAAAACGTATCTGAAGAAATGTTTGGTCCCTTCAGAAGTACAGCCGTGAAATTTAGTGGGCTTCTTTGGTATGTTCACAGTTCTCTTTGCCCCTGGGCGATAAATCTGGCAAATATATCATAAGCATTGAACTAACAACGAATCGCTAGGAAGAACCCACATACAATGTCCTCGGGTCAAAAATATCGCCATCGCAAGCGCTTACAGCAAGTCGACTCAGTAATTTCTACTGTGATTGGGGCCCTGAAAAAGGAAGAACAAGCGCCATCTAAGCTATTAGCCCAATACGCCAGATTCCCAAAAGAGTCAGAGATGGGTACTCTGGATAAATATACCGTGTTCCACAGATTCTCCAAAGGTTACAGAAAGAGTGTACATAGAACACCTCACTGGACTAAGAGATCCCAAAGAGTCAACCCAGAGTTCTTCTGAAGTATTGGTATGGGGTGTCTAGTGTATATAGTAATCAGAATGTTATGTTTATGAGCTGATTTTGGATTCGATATCGTTTGTTATGGCCTTAGATTCATCTCCGGGCCCTTACAAACCGCATGGATTGTGTTATAGGTGATCCAACCATCTCTGATCTATTTGGTAAAGATGACTTCCCAACACTACTGCGATCAAGAAAACTAATACTCATCCAGATAACAAAACCAATTTAAAAACACGCCAAGAGCCATTCATAATCTATCCCAAACATAGTTCGAGATGAAATAATCGCTATATTTATCATCACCATAGTTCAAGAAATCCGTCAGGTTCTTCTCTTTGTTAAAGATGATCATTATAGATGATTTCATATCGATCTTGAGCCCTAACTTCCTGTAGACTAATAGTTTAAGCCTGTCAGCACTTGGTTAGTATGAAGCACGATATTAGTCACATATTATAACAAAGAGAAGTACTCACACAATAGCGTCTTTATCTTCATCTTCTTCGATGTAGTCCAAATCAACAATCTGTTTTTCCAAAGAATTGAATTCATCAACAAGGGCACTCAAGCTCGAAGATAGTTCTTGCTTATTACTTGTCAGCTCTTTCAAACTCTTGTGTAATCCCAGCTCGGTGTTTTGATTCTCCTTGATCTTTGATTTCACCTCGGTTCGATGTTTAGAGGATTCTGCGCCTTGTAATAACTCCTTCTGCTCTTCTAGATTCTGCGCAAGTACTATTCCTGTTAGAATAACCATATCAGAGAAGGTGCAGACATAAACATACATTGTAACTCTCGCCGTTCAGTATCGATCCTCTGTTCACGCTCACTCTGTAGTGACTTTAAGCCCTTAGCAATAAGATCTATAGTTTTCAGATCCCAATCAATATTGAAGCCTTCGATTGTCTCTCGCAGAAGTTCTGCATAATCCTCCTGTTCCTCCATCCTCTAGTTTCCTGATAGACTCCTTCCAAGCCTAGATGGGTTCCAAAGAAGATATCAGAAGCAATAGGAAGACGCGAAATGTAAACAAAGACTCGAAAAATCAATCGAAATATCCCAAACAGAAATTATCCTGAACAGGAAAGGTTATGAATCAATGCTCTGAATTATGGGCAACTGATCATTTTTATGTCCCATCAGAACGTGAACAAACTCACAATAACATAAGAGAGAGACAGGTATGGAAAAACATAACGCTAAACTGCCCGTTTGGATGCTCACACCAAATGAGGAGAAGGAGGCTAGAAAAAGGTGGAAAGAATACGCCTATAAGGAGTGCGATGAGGTTGTGAAGAGTATGTATGATCCTGGAGCTAATGCGAGCGCCATTTACCACAGACTAATCCAGGGACACACGCACTAACGCTGAATCTAGAATTCGCAGAATGCTCAAAGACTGCTGGCCTTCGTGTGATATTCGACTGTAGGGGAGCAAGAGATACTATGAATTCATGCATTCTGAAATACCAGAAGCCTGAAGAACTAGACAAACAAAGAAGAGTATTGATCGCTGAGAAAAAGGCTAAACTAGATCAAGATAGTAAGCCCCTGTGATTGCAGAAGGAGTTTTAAGTTGGGTTAAGTCTATGCAGTGGCTCGGTGATGTTTATAGATGAAAGGAGTCTATACAAAAGAAAAGCGTTTGAAAGATAGTCTACTACTCAAAAGGAAAATTGCTTATTTCGTTTGCAAATCTATCGCGATACTTAAAAGCAATGAGCTGAAAGGAGGGACTGGATTGAAGCACATGTACATAGTATAGGAGATAAATGAAAGGAGTTATGATGTTGCATCTAGAATTGAGAAATAGTGTAACATGATTTCAAATAAGAGACGGATTATGGAAAGGCAAGCAGTAAAAACTTCTCAGGAACAGCCAAAAAGATCTAGAATCGACTTCACCTTTACCACCTGTGAGGATCAACTAACTGTGTATTGGCTCCATGTCCTAGTAAAAGCGCACCACCCATCGATGGATATGTGTGTCCATTAATCCCCTCATGGTGTAGGGGCAACACAGAAGCATCAAAAGTCATCAACTGACACATTGCTGACCTCAAACTCTAGTTCCTTTGTAAGGGGGGGCATTGGCTAAGGGACACATTGGGGCACATTTGTCATACATAACTGTGTGTGCAAGCTTCCATCCCCTCTTTAACATTTTCAAAACTGTTTCTAAGCAGTTCCATATGACATCAGGGAACGGGGTATATAAAGAGCAGAAGTCCACAGAGAGCCCATTTCTTGCGATTATACTTCTTTGTCTTAAGAAAAATTCATTTTTGCAGCTACAATGTCCGGAATCTTCGACAAATATATTTCCATGCTATCTGGTAATCCAAAGAGTGTGAACTCCAAGACTAATACCCAGAGATATATTTCTACCCTTGACGGTCATGAGATTGTAATCCCAACGGCAAAATCGAGAAGATCTTCTAGTGTTTCCTCTACTTCTAGTGATGAAGCTGCTGGTATGATGAGAAACAACAGTATTTCTGAAGGGATGGAACCACATGCTGCTATGGAGAAGAAGAATGTCAAGGTTGTCAAAACCACTCCTAACAATAGGGTAAACTTTTGAGTCCTATTATTTACACGGAGAAGGGATAATGATTAATCAATGATTTTACAATTTATTCGTTATGATGGCATCGTTTGTGGTTTGCGTTTATACTTGGCCCTTTGCTTGGGATTCTTTCATGGAGTTTGATGTTACTTTTGTTTGAATGTAGATAGGAGGACCATGATGAAATGAATAGGCTTGCGAGGTGAAATGCCAGTAAAATAGCATTGACAGCTAGAGCCTAGAGCCTAGTATCGTATTACGATTCAGTGCGGACAGATAATTGTATGTCCATCTCGAACTAACCGTCCAAAGTTTGGCTATAAGGCTGCATCTCTGTGCGGGCCGCAAGATGTAACGGCGTTAACGTTTTGGGCACGTCACTGATAGCCTGCGGATCGACAAGAATAGGGGAAGAGACTACTCTATTGTAATCTTTGAGAAGGGCATTTAATTAGTAATGAAATTGAACAAGAAGACACTGTAAGACTATTCACATCACGCACCACGCCTCAGACGCTCATACCCCACTGGTTTACTCATTTATTCACCGCTCTCCGTTGTCCCACCTCCACCACCAAAGCCCGTCCGTGACTCGGTGTAACTGCAAAAGCGCTAAGATATCTGCCGAGTTGTTCTGTTGATGAAGTGTGTACCTTCGCTATTCAGAACATATATATCCTTCTTTATCCACATTCTCTTCTACTCCTATCTTGGACACAGCTACATCCATCGCATCAACAATGAGCTGCACAATTTCACCACTTGAAAACTTTCAGGAAAAGAAGCTCAACAATCTGATACATACTACAGAGGCGGACAAAGATGAATTCCCTGAAGGTGGTAAAGGTTGGCTTGTCGTCATAGGATGTGTATGCTGCAGTTTTATGTCCTTTGGTATGATCAATTCCTTCGGCGTCTTCCAGACTCATTACGAAACCGTGCTGTTCCCAGATGTGCCCAGTATGAGGCTGAGTATCATCGGTGCATGTCAAGCCAGTATCATCTATCTAGGTACGCCATTGGCACTGCCAATTATCTATGCCTTTGGTATAAGGCAAGTTTTGATCCTTGGTGGTTCACTAATCGTTATTGCGATGTTTGGGTTATCAACAACATTACAAGGCCAGCTATGGAAATGCTACTTCTTCCAAGCGGTGATGTTCTCTGTGGGTTCTGCATTTTTATTTGCTGCTATCCTTTTTAGTCCTATAGAATGGTTCAAGAGAAGAAGAGCAATGGCACTGGGGATGTCTATGTGTGGTGTTTCACTGGGTGGCATCACTTGGCCCATTATCTTCAAAAATATGATCAAAAAGCACGGATTTCAATGGACAGTGAGAACCATGGCATTTGTCTATATACCTTTGGTTATTATTGCCGTGTTACTCATCCCGCAGCATTTGAAGGAAGAGTTCGTACACAAAAAGGATACGGTTTCGAATTCCAAGTGGTCAGACGAGAATATTAGAGCGTTGGGTTCGACATACAAGACGATGTTCAGAAATTGGGTTGTTCAGACCAGTGATTTCAGATATGACACCATGTTAGTGTCAAATCTCATAGGCATGTTCGGATCATACCCTTCCATTTTTTACCTTGATTACTTTGCCACTTTGATAAGCCCAGGATCCACTATCACAGAGTACCTAATCGTCATCTATAACTTATTTGGTGGGCCTGGTCGTATCATCCCAGGTTTAATCGGTGATAGGATTGGTCGGTGCAATACGTTAGTCATATGTCTCTCGATCTGTGGGATCGCCATATTAACCATGTGGATCCCCTCAATCAAGTACGAGATTATCAGTGTGTTTTCCGTGTTTGTTTGCATTTTTGGGTTCTGTATTGGTCCCCTTTTCTCCTTATTTCCAGCATGCTTTGCTCAGATCTTCGGTACACAAGGTTCAGAAGCCCGGTTAGGGTTCTTTCTGATTACATCGACACCTGGACCCATACTAGGCTGCTTGATAGCTGGCTCATTCATTCCTAAGGGCTCATCATCTACTGAGGATATCATCTCTGCGTTTTATAAACTCGCCACGTACTCCGGGGTAATGATGCTCTGTTGCAGTCTAATATTACTCGGTGTCAGAATATCTATTACTTCAAGGCCTTTCCGCTTTGTCTGACTCTAATGTCTAATAATAATATGTCAATTACTGTCCTTCGTTGTAACTTTATCAACCAAAGACGATATAATTGTAACTCTCATGATCCAGATCAATCACATTCTTATCTTCGCCGGTTATCTCCACGTGACCCGACTATGTCATCTGCCATTACCGCACGGTCCAGCAAAGAACCAGCCGTCTGCCCCCTTAAATTTTGCCACCTTTTTCCCTCCATTTGTGTTAACGCAATGAAGCCCAACAGCTAACGAGGCTCTTTTCAATACCAAATAGGTGCTGCTATTCATTCTCTTCAATCTCTTGGATATCAGACTGTTATATCAATCGTTGAGACACTCTTAAAATACCTTTTGAAAACAACTATGCAACTCACTGGCCTTTACAAAGTTGCTTTGGCACTTGCTGTGCTTGCTGATGCCACGGAAGCCAAAATCCATTCAGCTAAGATACACAAGCGCCCACTTGATGACCAACTGAAAGATGTGACATTCGATGAGTATTTGAGAAACTATGGTCAAAAGTACTTGAACATGTTCCAAAAGGCTTATCCAGATGCTCAGTTACCAATTGACATCACCGGTGGTCACAGCACCCCATTGACCAACTACTTGAACGCCCAGTACTATACTGAGATTGGATTGGGTACCCCAGCTCAAATCTTCAAAGTTATTTTGGATACCGGTTCTTCCAACTTGTGGGTTCCAAGTGCTGATTGTACCTCTTTGGCCTGTTACCTGCATACAAAATATGTCCACGATGACTCTTCTACTTATAAAGCCAATGGCTCTGAGTTTGAGATTAGATACGGTTCCGGTTCTATGGAGGGTTACGTTTCTCAAGATACTTTGCAATTGGGTGACTTGATCATCCCAAAGCAAGACTTCGCGGAGGCTACTAGTGAACCCGGCCTTGCTTTTGCTTTCGGAAAGTTTGACGGTATTTTGGGATTAGCTTACAATTCTATCTCCGTTAACCACATCACCCCTCCAGTCTACAATGCTTTGGACCAAGGCCTGTTGGATAAGGGTCAATTCGCCTTCTACTTAGGTGATGCTGATAAGGATACAGAAGGAGGTGTTGCCACATTTGGTGGTTATGATAAGTCCAAGTTCACCGGTGATATTACTTGGTTGCCAGTTCGCCGTAAAGCCTACTGGGAGGTTAAGTTTGACGGTATTGGCCTCGGTGATGAGTATGCTTCTTTGGAAGGCCATGGTGCTGCTATCGACACTGGTACTTCTTTGATTGCTTTGCCATCTGGTTTGGCTGAGATCTTGAATGCTGAGATTGGTGCTAAGAAAGGCTGGTCGGGTCAATATACTGTTGAGTGTGAAACTAGAGATAGTTTGCCAGACTTGACCTTAACCTTTGACGGTTTCAACTTCACCATTGGCCCTTACGACTACACCCTAGAGGTTTCCGGTTCATGCATCTCTGCGTTCACTCCAATGGACTTCCCAGCACCAGTCGGTCCAATGGCCATCATCGGTGATGCCTTCTTGCGTAAGTACTACTCCATCTATGATTTGGAGAACAACGCCGTCGGTTTGGCTAAGGCCATCTAAAAAGTGTCTTTGATAGACTCCTTTTTTCATATTTCTTTTTGTTTTCTATATTTTGTGGTCTTTCATTAATGCATATGCCTGTTGATCGATTGCTAAACCTTTTATACCAATTTACCACATCCAATCTCTTTATCTCTGTAGTATTTCAAACCGGGTAACCCTCTGGTGTCAGATTGTTTTCTGTTTGTTTACTTTTCGGATCACTAAAAAAAAAGTCCGCACAGAAAAAGGGCAAACAGGTTGAGACACAAAGGGAGCACTGCGACGTGGTCTGTTCATTAAAGTACTGAAGTAAGAAATTGTGTGCAGAGACAGTAATGTATTCCCGGACACCCAGCAGAAGGGGTACACAGCAGACCCCATCGACACCTTCGGTGAGGCCTTCATCGAGTCTTTCATCCCGTGCACAGACACCCTTGAGCGTGAGCAGAATGCGCTCTTCGAGATTCGGAGATAGGCCGACATTTACTCCATTGAGAGAGAGGCCGTCAAGCAGTCTTTCGCTTAATGGCTCAAGACCAGCTACTCCTTCGTTTGTGGCACCTTCACCACCATACACAGGATCTATATCCGTGGCGATAAGAGCCAAACCATCAGATACGTTTTTGAAAGACCCGTGGCTCTTGACAGATGAAACTATACAGCACAATGACGTTGGGGAGTTCAAGTTTAACCATGTTTTCCAACCTGAGAGTTCCAATGCTGAAGTATATGATAAGGTAGTGAAGAATTTGATCGAGTCCCTTATGGAGGGTTACAATGCTACTGTCTTTGCATATGGGATGACCGGGTCTGGCAAGACGTATTCCATGACCGGTACAAAGCATGAGCCTGGTGTAATACCTCTTTCAATTGGCGAAATCTTCAAGAAGATTAACAACTCTGACAAAAACATCTGCAAGTACGATTTGAAGGTGTCGTACTTGGAGATCTATAACGAGAGAATCTATGATTTATTGAACGTTGATCAGCTGAAGAATGCAGCTACGAATTCTACGTCCGCGGAGTTGAAGATTAGAGATATTCCAGGGTACGGTGTGAAAGTTATCGGTCTTGTTGAAGAATCGGTCTCAAATGAACAGGATGTGCTTAATTTGATAACCAGGGGTAACCTGAATAGAAGAACTGGTGAGACTGATTTCAATACGAGATCTTCACGTTCACACGCTATTGTTTTAGTAAGAATTGCTACCACCAATTCAGTTACTGGCATTGAAACATTTGCAACTTTATCTCTGTGTGATTTAGCAGGTTCGGAAAGAGCTACTGGTCAAACAGAGAGAAGAAAAGAAGGCTCTTTCATCAACAAATCACTTTTAGCTTTAGGAAGCGTTATTGTCAAGCTCTCATCATCTACAGCAAGCGTTGGACACATCAACTATAGAGATTCAAAACTTACAAGAATCTTACAATCTGCATTATCTGGTGACTCCGTGGTTGGTATTCTTTGTACCATACATACAGGTCATTCTGCCCTTGCTGAAACTATCAATACGGTGAGATTCGCCGCAAGAGCAAAGAACATTACGCTGAGCGTTAGAAAGCATGAAACAGATATAACCACCGAGAAGGATAGAATCATTGAGAAGTTGAAGCTTCAAGTTGAGAAGCAACAAGAAGAGATTCGATCGATGAAGCTGAAGAAGTCTATTTCGTTAAATGCTATTGAATCTTCTGAAGGTGTTGTTTCCGACGACGTGAAAGAGCAAATTGCGCAGCTTACGGCTGAAAATAGAATCTTGGTTGAAAGACTTGAACATTTCAGTAGATTATCAGATCAAAGGAATGCAGAAAAGATGGTCCTTAAGAATGAAATAATCAATGATATCTTGACTACGGCTTCTGAGAATAAAGAATCAGAGCTGCTGATTGTTAAAATCGAGGAGTTATTTAAAAAGACATACTCAGAGATTGATGAGTATAAATCATATGTGAACCATTTGGAGCACCAACTTAAGAGAACAATTGAACAAGGTCAAAGAATCCAGCCATCAACAGGCGTTAGCCAGCTTACTCCAACGGATCTCACAAATGTATCAGAAGTTGACACTATACTGAGAGATCAAGAAGAAGAGATCATGCAGCTGAAGAATGAGCTCAGGAACAAGGATTGCATGATCAAAGCACTTCAAAGTGCTAAGAGAGTCCGTGAGAGTTTAGTACATACTATCAACACAAATGAATCCAGGAGGGAATCCATGAGACATGATACTTTAAGGCCGTTGAACGTTGATTTGAGCGCCCACGGCAAACTAGATAAGACATTTTGAATGAATTTAATTAATGTATTACTATTATTAATGAGATGCTATTCTGAATACTAGTAATCCAAATCTTCCCCGCAATATACGTTGGATCCAGTTTCATTGGCATATCTATCTCCGCTGATACCTGAGATCCTCTCTCTTGTGCTTTCTCCGCTATTATTTGTTTCCTTCTCATCTGGGTAATTATCATCATTGATACTTTCCATTAAGACATTATAGTCTTCGAAAGATCCCTCGCCTTGGTTGTCCTTGTTTATTGCGGCCAACGCAGCTTGATAACCAGCAGTATATCCATCCTTGTAACCATTTTGATAGCCTCTATCGTGCTCACCATGTTGATATACTGTTCTGGAATACTCGCCTGAGTAAGCATTGGTGTAATCTTGTTCTTGAAAACTTCCCTCTTGGTAATCATCGTCGAACGAACTGGGGAGTGTCAAAGATACAGTTCCTTGGTCATTTTCTGCTGGCATGAACTTCTCTCCCCAAATGGCAAAGACACCCTTGATATATCCATTGGAATAAACATAGATGATACGACACTTGGAATCGGGGCCACATAGTTCTGTGGTTACCTCTGATAATTGACTGAGATCTGAATTTCTTGGAAGAAAAAGACACACGTTTGGAGAAATCTTGAAGAAAGACTCTAGAAGCTGCTTGACTGCTATAGGCTGAAGAAGAGTAAGATCAAAACAGTCTTTGCCTTTATATCCAGGCCCACCCCATGGTGGAGACGCAAAGACAAAATCAACTTCATCTTGTAACGTTCTCATGAGATCATCGTCGATGCCATCAGGCCAGCTTCCCTTATAAAGTTCAATCTTGTCCCGTACCCCATATATATGAGCATTCTTTTCTGTGCAATACAGATGCTCTTCATTCAAGTCGATGCCAAAGGCTTTATTGAAATATCTAGCCATCTGTATCGTGTTACCACCTCCTCCACAGAACACATCCAGTATGGTCTTCACCTCTGGATCACATGCGTGGATAAACTTAGCAATGAAGATCGCCACAATCTCAGGCGTTACGGAATACCATAGCTCTGCGTTCATAAAGACACCCTCATCAAACCTTGAAAAGAGATCATACCTCTGTCTCCAGTATTTTTTGCACTGCTTGGGAAGTGTACTGTAATCCATCTGGAACCTTTCACAATTCTGGTCGAACTGGTTCCTGCTGGGTAGCTCCAACCTCTGTGATAGTGCCTCGTCAGGTTCACTCATAGTCATCTTCCTGTTCCCTCTGGTCAATGTTTAAAACCCTGACATAATAGTACTGACTGTGAAAACGCACAGTGTATGAATCTGCCATCGATTTCCCGTGTCAATAAGAACAGATCGTATATGTGTATTAGATGTTTGGGGATCTGCTTCGCGCAACAAAAATGCTTTCCGAGGTGGCTGGCTTCTTGACACATAAAGAATTAATCCCAGAGGTGGCTTGCTTGGACTGACCTCTAATTGGGTATGGAGCGCTGTCCTGCAGAAATACTAATCAAGGCATTTACCTAAAGAGGGATGAGTGCTAGCCTCTTACTGCTCTTTCAAAAAGTTTTCAAAACCTAGGCTGATCTTTCTTCCCTTCACACAGCTGTCTCTATTAACCCTCATCCAACCATGTCAATTAAAAGAACCAATACATACGGAGGTTCCCAGATGACCTTTAGGTTTCCATCGGAGGAGAGTGTTCAGCTGTTGAAGCTCCCAACTGAAGGTCCAAAAGTGCAGTCCTATTATCAATACGCTCAATCTTGTGCTGGTAGATCTGATGGTGATTACTCCGTCGCTGGGTCAAGCAACTTTAGCATTACTGAACAAAGTATCCACACATTCGACGGCTCTACCCAGGATTCCTCCACCTCTGGTTCTAATGCACCATCAATCCCTACAGAAACCAATGTCAGTTATCAGATAACTTCTGGTTCACAGCAAGAAGCACCTCCAGATATCATCGTGTCGGGAGATGTTTCTGTTACGAGAAGACTTTCTGTTCGAACTAGCGCTTCATCCATAAAGAGACCTTCGGCTTCGAAAAGAGCCCGCTCAATCAGAAGATCCAACGCTATGAATAACGTCAAATCCATCAACAGATCTCCAAGCATAAGAAGCGAAGACGTTTCACTCTATGAAAAGGCCTGTTTGAAAAGATCGAGAGCCATCAAGTACAATGTTGGGTGGTTGACCAGATTGAAGCAACTTGGTATCACTTTGAAGAACAAGGTCAAGAGTTGGAGAGTTATCTCGTTCAAGAAAGCTTTCAAGTTCAGCAGAAGAATGAGAAGAAGTAATAAAAAGAAGGACATTTCATTCCCTTTGGAGAGGGAAGGAGCTGAAAGTATTTCTGAACTAAGAATGGCCACTGATGATCTCAACAACACAAGGCTTCAATACAGTGGTAACCAGTTACCGGTCACTCCGCATTATAGAACTATTGCAAACGTCTCTGATTCTTTTTCGCATGAACGGGTGCCACCACCTTTACCAAAACATCGTATTCCGTCTACACAAAGTGTAAAAAGATACATTGACGAAGAAAACAAACAACGCAAAAAGAGTTTTAACGGGTACAACTCTGTCCTATTGGCACCAATGGACCAACAACAGGTGCATGTTCAAGAAGAGCCGAAATATCCTTCAAATCCAGTAAGCATCTATGATGAACAAGATGAAGCGGTTGAAGCTAACGATGATGAGGATGTGGAAGAAGATGAGGAAGATCAGGCGGAAGAAGCCACAAGACAAGAATTTATTCTTCGTGAGTATTGGGCACGGTTCCTAAGAAAGGCTGTTGCTGATAGGATTGAATCCAAATTGGAAATTTACAGATTATCTCAGATTCCAACTCCACCTACCTGCGACTATTACGCTGAGGATATCATTTCTGCATATTCAGTATCTGAGTTTGAGATGGATGATGATACTATATCCTGCTCTTCTACCTCCGTCTCAAGTGCTGCTGAGTCTGATGGCCTTTCTTCGGACTTCACAGAATCTTCGTCTGCATACCACTCAGTCTATAGTAGAGCTACCGTTGATGCATCTGCGGATATCATGAGATATCATCAGGAGTATATCGATCGCATAAAGAACGCTGCAAGTATCAAAAGATCCTCAACTTTACCAACGACTGTGTTCAGACAAGCCAGGTTCGATACAGTTGAGGCTCAATGACAAATTCGAGATTTTTCTCTGTTATTCAGTAAAGAAAGACTTAATGTTGACCTCATTCGACCTAATTAGTTAAATGACATTGAAAGAAATTGGCGCAAAGCTAGATTAATTAATTATTCCTTACAGGCTAAAGCTGACTACTTCCTTACAATTTGCATGTGTAATCTCAGACCTCCTGTATCAAATAGCATAGGTATCTGCGATGCTATCCCTGTTGTTTTCCACTGGACGTATGACATGATCATACATCGATTTTATAAAATGTTAGTTACTACCTAGCTGTATATGTGTATATTAGTACAACCGTCGCCGCATGATATTATATAATTAATTAATAGTAATAATAATATTTTTAATATAATTAATTTAAATTGATATTTAGCTAGGCGATAAAAAAAAAGACAAAGCACTCACGCTGGGGGTCGAACCCAGAATCTTCTGATTAGAAGTCAGACGCGTTGCCATTACGCCACGCGAGCTTTGCTTAGGTAATTAAATGGAATATTTTTCTTATAAGCAATTTAAAGCAATTTCCGACCATCACCTTCGGAATTCTCAGATCGAAGGGCAAAGAGTGCGTCATCAACTCAAAACAGGAACAACCTGGAGAAGCAAAATCTCCAAACCTCACTCACAAAAGATCCCATACTTTAAGGATTGTTTTGATTCATATAATGTTCAAAATCCCATTCAGACGTCTCACCCAAGCTAGAACGCGGAGTGTACTTCAGATGGCTGTTAGAGCCCAATCTACAAAGTCAACATCCCTGAATCAGAATGCTAAGAACGCTCTTGCCACCAAAGTTGCAAAGCAGAAAAAAAACGAATATAACGCTCTGAGTAATCACAACTTACAGAATCCTCCTGTGGAGAAGAAATCAGTGAATGTTCTTCAGAAGAAGAAGGACTACTCTGCCCTTCCTAAAGTTCCAAACACTGACCATGTGAATCCTCAGAAATTGTTAATCGACACCTTCTATGCCGGATATAGGCCACTGTCTATGAAATCTATGAAGCCTTCGTTGGTACCATCAAGAAAGAAGACACTTTTTGATTTAGGGCTGGATGATGAACCAATGTGGTTGTACTCTGCATCAGGATTAGAGGCATTCCCAGAATGGGAAGGCGTCCCATATGAGCATTATAAGAATTTGAAACCTTTCAAGCCACCTATGCACAAGAAGTCTAAGCTGGAGAGAGCAGTGGAGAAAGTTAGAGCAATGGAAAGACAAGCTGTGGAGGAGCAAAAACCAAAGACTAAACGAGGAAGAAAGAGACCAATCCACGTCTTAAAGAGCAAGAAATAATAGTGTTGCGATAACTTTTCTTTTCCCTTCTCTCCTGTATATAGTTGGATCTTACACATCTTTGGTTTTGCTGCATGTTCTGTTGTTTGGTTAGTGTGTTTTTTTGGGGTCATATGTCTTAGAATGATAATGTACATTATTAGCTTAAAAACATCTAGTAACTTATTTTACTTTGACATCGCACATTTCACCATGACGGCTGGTATCGGCTTTCATAACTTCTCTGAGTGCCATAGTAGCATATGCCGAAGTGTCCAATTGCAATTTGAGAATTACAGCAACACGCTCACCCCCAGCTTCTGGCAAGATTTGGTCCAATGGTAATTCTCCAGCCTTCTTCATCTTCAGCATATCCAGGTCCGTATAGACTAGTTGTTGAGTTGACTCATTATAGTGTCTGATGTGGTATTCCAAATTCTTTGGTTTGGCGATGAGATTACGATAAGAACCCGCAAAAGAAAATTCTCTGACTTTTCTGTACATCTCAGAAGGATCCATGCCATCATCCTTCATGATAGCCTTATAGGTATTAAAGAGCTCCTCATTAGATGGGTAGTTGATATCGAAACCTGGTGTTGGAAGGACAATGTCATAGATGGAAAACTTTTTTTGCTCAACCTCCTCCTGGGTAACAGCTCTTGCTCTTTGGAACTTATCGGTTCTCACATCCTCTTCAAAATCATCTTCATCGACATTGTCCTTATTTTTCTCAATTTCGATCTGTTCACTGTCATCAATGACTAAATCACCAGCAACGACTTCTAATCCAAGCAGTTCCATCCGACGAGATGCCACACAGTTCCACACATAACTCTGATAGGCATGGCCGTACATGATTCTCAAATTTCTTGGGATCTTCATCAGTGCGTTAAAGTAATCATTCTCGCTGAATTCACCATCTTCTTGCTTCTTGCAAGTGGATAAGTGCTTTAACAATGACCATTCGGCAATGCACTTTTTGGGCATCTTATCCAAAGCTGCTGCTGCATCTCGAGAGATTTCCCAGATCTTTCGGGACTCCACCGATTCTGGCAAGACTAAATCCTGAACAGAAAGGATCAGCTCGGCAGCCTTAGGCCAGTTACTCAGGAGGATCTCCTTACCAATAGTGTGGGTAGAAATAGAAAAAGTACCAAACCTTTGCATACCATAGTAGTTAATGAAACCATTTTCCCTCAAAGATTCCAAAGATTTGGAGATGACTTTCTCAATTGGAGTGTCTGTTAAGCTCTTGACATCCCTTAGAGTAATTATGAATTCGTTTCCCAATAAATCACCTAGTCCTAGAGACGAATCCTCATATGAAAAGCCACCAAGTTTCATACCTCTAAGGGCCTTGTTTAAAGAGTTTACACGCTCTACTTTAAAGCGGGAAAGACAAATTCTTTGAACAGTGACGCCACGACGATCTTTAGTACCTGCAAATCTCACTAATCTCGGTTGGATCTTCAAGTAACGAGCAATCAAACTGGCGGCCTCCATGGTATCCTTATTCTCTTTGTATAAATTAAAGTGCAGGAAAGGTTTATATGGACCTACACCCCAGTTCTCAACGCCATTTTCATCCCTCGTATCGAGTGGTTCGCCTTGATCTCTGTTTCGGTTTCGGTTGCTGTTCTTTGGTCTTGTGGGATTCAATGAGAAATTGAAGGTGTTCTTTGGGGTAGTTTTAGTTTCAATCCTCCCCCCGAAAGTCTCTCTGACCAATTGATGTACTTGACCTCTGATAGCCTTTTCTTCAATCACCTTGGCAGATTCAAAAGTACCTGGAGTCTTAATAAGCTCAGAAAACCTTGTGACCTCATCTTCGCCGAAAATATCAATAAGCTTCTGCTTATTCTCTTCACCAATCTCGAATGGCTTTGGTTGCTCCTTCTGTGTCTCTTCTTTCTTTGCCTCGGTTCGTTCCTCTTTTGTCTCAACTTCTCTTTCCTTCTCTCTACGCTGACGGCGACGCTCTTTCATGTCCATGATACCATCATCCTCAAAATGCACAACCTTGCCGTCCAAACCAATTTCATTCACAAGGAAATCGGTATATCTCTGCTTTA
This sequence comes from Williopsis mrakii, assembly GCA_003706445.3. Lineage (NCBI taxonomy): Eukaryota > Fungi > Ascomycota > Saccharomycetes > Phaffomycetales > Wickerhamomycetaceae > Williopsis > Williopsis mrakii. The sequence goes on from PPLH03000017.1 coordinate 182,037, forward strand.
AAGTACCACTGAACCCTCCGATTTGTTTAGAAATGTACGAAGTAATACCCACATCGCTCTCCTGAATACCCTTCCGCTGGTGTACAGTTTCTTCAACTTTTTGCTTCTTAGTCTCCTGCAGGACCACAGTATCCTCTGCTGTTCTTTTCGCTTCTAACATGTGCTTGGTTCTGTTGTGTTCTATTCTGCTCTCTGAGACGAAGCGATGAGATGAAATTTTTCATCCTCGGAACGATCAACAAAAACAAAACAGAGCAGAGAAAAATCCTATAAAGACCAGGCTAGACAACAAGAGATGATTTTCTCGCGAGATGCAACAGTATGTGAATGCTCAATAGAATTTAATTAGACCAACTACTAACAGTGGGGTTCCAGGTTTCAGTGGAACTAATACGACACAGAAAGCAACAGCTCTTTACAGACTCAAACCTATTTGATGATGAGTGAGTATCCTAATAGTATCCATAGCCAAAAAAGAGCCAAGTACTAATTTGAATAACAGGCCATCACAATATTTCCAGTCTAGGATGAGAGAATGTGTCGTTTTGCCAAAGTCTCTGCAGGTCAGAGTACAGCAGCAAGGTAAAACAGTACAAGAGATACAACCAAAGCCAGTTACGCCAAATCAAGAACAACAGACACCAGGCGGACAGCTCTCATTGTACACACCACAGTCACAATCCCAAACCAGAGCGCTTCAGAGAGATGACTACATACCAGAGAAACCTGGATGGCATGCTCCTTGGAAACTCATGAGAGTGATCGCAGGACATCAAGGATGGGTTCGTTCCGTAGCCGTGGAACCTGAGAACAAGTGGTTTGCAACTGGCTCGAACGATAATACTATCAAGGTGTGGGATTTGGCCTCTGGTCAATTGAAACTCACCCTTACAGGACATGTGATGAGCGTTAGAGATATCGCTATTTCTGAAAGACATCCATACATGTTTTCATGCTCTGAAGACAAAACCGTCAAGTGCTGGGATTTGGAGAAGAACAAAGTCGTTCGTGACTACTATGGACATCTTTCAGGTGTGTACTCAATGGATCTACATCCTACGTTGGATGTTCTTGTTACAGGGAGTCGTGACTCCACCATTAGGGTGTGGGATATGAGGACTACTCAAGGAATCTTCGTCCTAAGTGGTCATAAACAGCCAATAACAAAAGTCAAATGTCAGTCCATGGACCCACAGATAATTAGTACATCAAATGATAAAACAGTTCGCCTTTGGGATCTCTGCGCTGGCAAAACACAAACTGTGCTGACACATCATAAGAAGTCCATCAGAGCACTGACACTCCATCCTGAAGAATGGACTTTTGCCACAGGGTCTCCAGATGCCATCAAGCAGTGGAAATTCCCAGAGGGAAGCTTCATGCACGATTTCGTCCCACATCATGAGGCCATTGTGAACACATTGAGCGTGAATCAAGACAATGTTCTTTTCAGTGGTGGTGATGATGGTACAATGGGATTCTACGATTGGAAAACTGGTCATAAGTTCCAAGAGATGTATACAACTGCACTTCCTGGCTCTTTAGAATCAGAGAATGGGATATTGACAAGTACATTTGATAAAACTGGAATGAGGTTGATTACAGGTGAAGCCGATAAAGGTATCAAGATTTGGAGGGAAGACCCTGACGCCACCGAACAGTCACACCCAGGTATCAAGTTTGATCCAGAAAATTATAGAAGAAGATACTAACGGACAGCAGCTTCCAAGTATTGAAGCCATATAAGTCCAAATGATCAAATTAGTTGTTAAATTAGGAAGTGTTCATGATTAATTGTCATAATAGTAGTACAGCGTCATTACATGTAGTCAACTTCACCCTTGAAAGCTTCGAGCGCATTCGTTCATCTCATCATCAGTCAGTGCCTTGATGTATAGGCACTTACTCAAAACTTCTTCGTTGGCCTCAAATCTGTAGAGCATGGACCATTGAATACACTGGATCAACGATCGTACAATCTTTGCTGTCATCTTGAACTTACCAAAATTTATCTGGGAACCACTGGTGCTCCGTTTCTCCTTGTTATTGAAGTACAGATCGGAGAGATATAAACCGATAAATGGCACACATCCAAGAGATGGTTTGATATCATTCAGCAACAGTCGCAAGTTCATAAAATTCTTGCTTGGTGAACACAATTTCTCCAAATTCTTGAAGATCAAGATATCACCGGGTTCAATGCTTCTCCAAGTTTCCTTCAATGCCATCACTTTCGAAGAGATCAGTGCCAAGATGATTTGCATCATGGTTGAATAATTCTGCAAAGCTTTGCAGTTCTGAGCCACATGTATGAATCTCTGAATGGTCATCTTCTGCAAACACTGATTTTTAGTCAATAAAATCTCAGAAATAATCCAGTTAACAGTCAGATTGAATCTCGACGAACACAGATCAATACCCTGAATGCTTTCATTTTGAACTAATAGCGCAAGCCAACTGTTGACAGGTTTTAATTTATCAGATTCCCATGTCAAGTCGACAAGTTCTCTCCAATCAATCTCCAATAAAGCATCTTTCTCGATCAGTGTCAATTGTTCAGCGATAGTCTTCGAATCATAGTTCAATATGAAAGATGCATGATGCTCTGCATTTTGGATTCTCAAGATATCTTTCGTGACTTTGTGACTCAGAAGGAGCTCAAGTAGAATCTTGGAGCTAGAATCATCGTAGTTCACCTCTTTCTGCCTCACTGGAGTCAAAGAAAACAATCTGGTCCTCCGCCTGTGATCGATGACGGCAGTTTGCTGCTCTTTCACAGGCGTGCGAATAGCAAGATCTTCGACTTGTCTAGCCAAGTCAGTGGATGTCAGAGATGTCGAAGCAGAATAACTCTTCTTCAGTTTCTTCTTCGAGGTATAGTTTCCCTCCAGTTTCAGAAGCGCTGTTTGAACGGGGTCTTCTTGATAGGAGTCATCAGAGATAGCGGCAAGTTCAGCCATCAGATGGCTGTCAACGCCATTCATTGGAAATGGTATTTTCAAGTCTTCCGAATTTATCGTGGAGTCCATGTTATCAATACTGTTGGAGTTCGTAGATTGTGTCTCCTCAGATATTTGCTGATGGGTCTCATCTTCAACATTATATTCATGTTTGACTGTGACATTTATAAGGCGTGTTGTCTTGGCACCTGAGAAAATAGAGTTGATGGACCCAGACCCTCTTTGGGTCTTGATTGAACGCTTTGAGAGATATGACATACGCTCTTGAAGATATGACTTTTCTGATGATATTGAACCATCAGAGATTCTTGTAAATGAAGGAACACGGTTCAAATCCAGATCACTTTTAGTCGCAACACGAGGAACAGGATCGATTGATCCCTGATTCCCATCCAGATGCTTAAACTGATCTTGAGTCTTCTTCACCGGAGAAATGTGAGGGGTCGATGAAGCATCCTCCTGAATGGTCTTGATTGGAGAGATTTGTGGAGTAGAAGAGATGATACCGTCTTGTGATGGCGGCGTACTTGGTTCATTATCAATTATGATATCACTGTTGTTGTTCACCATGCTCTCAGGAACGTCCATGTCTTCGCTATCCTCATAGTTGGACACAAATGACTCAATATCGTCATATCCTGAGTTCTGAGTAGAATACATCGACTTTGTAGTACAACGACCTCTTTCCTCATCAATTCCCTTGCGCAGAGAAGGAAGTGAAGATAGAGACGTGATCTGATGCGTATTATTAACCACAGTTGAGTGATTCAATATGGCACCTGGAGTACTCATAGGTCTTGCGAAATGTGTGAATCTGTCAGCTGCTGTCACAGCAGGTTCGCTTAATGGCCTCATATGTTTGCTGCTGAGTGGATTTGGATCAAGATACGAGAGCTCCTCCCCATCAAGCCCTTCACGTCGTTCACTCACGTCATTAGTTTCTGGGGTACTCTCAGAAATGATGCTTTTTGGGAAAGTCTGTATGCTTTGACTATCATTCTCAAACTCGAATTTGCGACTATCAACATCTTGTGACTCTGGAACATAATTTTCAAAGTTGAACTCATGAAAGTCTTCAATGGTGGGTTGCTTTGCTAATACAAGTTCATCGGTGCTCTTCACGCTCGTCTTGTTTGACTGCATAGACCCATATTGAGATGTTTGGGACGTGATGTCTCTTCCAAACTTATGACGCTTCTCCTTCTGAATAGTCAAGACATTCTTCGAGATGTTTGAAATTGTTTCATATAGGTTCAAATTATCAACGTTGGACAATTTCTCCATATCGCCGTCGATAGTAAAAGTGAAACTGGCGTCACGATTGGAAGAAAGATGCTTCCCCATCAATTCATCGTGGAAACGCACAAGATACTCCAGTTCATCAATCGTACGAGCACTCAGAATATCAAATTTTCCTTCAGCAAGCTTTTCCAGCTCTTCATTATCTAACTTCGCAACAGATACTACTGATGCCATGAATTTCTCTGCCTGTGGCGCGGAAACCCTGTCATTATTCTGGGATGTGAAGGTCTTTAACCAGCTTTCGACCAAATGTCTTAATCCTTTTGGTTGTGGTTTGTCTGGCGGGGGTAATGGAACAATAAATTCCATCTTCTTCACAGGAGTTGGTGGCATCAGCTTGGAGATCACAGAGTCCTGTGGAAATTTTGTGTTCTTTCTCAAGGTAGTTGTTGCATCGACTTGTGATCTGTTCAGCGATATATAAAGTGGGTTCTTTGTATGTTGCTCTGATGAGTCTCCGTAATTAGATGAATGGTCCAGAGCTGCACGTCCTACCATACTCAGACGAAGGATGGAGTTCTTTGGATTGAGATGTAACTGCGGTTCCCTTCTGTAATATCTTGGAATAATTGGAATGGGAAGCTTGTGTATAGTATTCTTTCCGTAGAGTGAAAGCATCATGGAATTTCTAGTTAGCGGATCACTTCTTTGGTTCAATGCAAACACAGAGAGGCGTCTGGTACGATCACTCTGAGGACCGATCTTGAGTGTAAAGTTGTAGAAATCATCTGATGACACGTTCTCATCCCATGCTTTATCGCAGCATTTCGTCCAATTCTTCTTCAGGTTAATAACGACCCTCTGAACGAATAATTCAGTGTGCCTCAGAGAGTTGATCTCCTCAATAAACAACTGTCGTAGAGGTTCCGAAGAGATAAAGTCCTCAGAAAAATAATTCAATAACCAATGCCTTATCACCACGAATGTTCTCACAAGGGTCAATTTTCCAATGTTCTGCTTCAACTCATGAGCAGCGTCGTCAACGCACTGTATAGACCATTTTAACCTCAGTATCAGCAGCTTCAAAAGACTCTGCTGTGATATAAATGAACGAAATGTTAGAAAAAAATCGCTTATTAGCTGGTAGTCAATCACTCTAGAGCTCGTCAGGAGAGATATCATCGTCACAATATCCAAGTAATCTGGATCATGAGGCTGTTGCGTCTCTCCAGGCAGCGGTGCGATGACACTTTGGCGAGAATCAAAGACGTTGCTCTTAAGAGCGTCAACGTCGAAGTCGAGTAAATCAGTCATATGAAAGCCTCTATCAAGGCAATTAGATGGTTGGATTCTCAGGTCAGTAACAGACAGATTGATCTAATTTGCCCTAACCACCGGTGTCTGTTGGAATGTTTAGTCCTTGTGGTATTTGTTTGGGAACAGCAGATCTGAAAAAACTCTTGTCTTTCTTGGTTCTTAATCAGCAAAATCCTAGATGAATAGCAATTGGATTAGCAGTGATATATATATTGACTACCTTTCCTTCTTCTTCTTGTTAGAGCTGTTGAAGTTGTTGGTGATGTCGTTTGTGTGTGTTTTTTTCTTACTCGCCGCGCTTTGGCTCCTCATATGTAAACAACAATTGTTTTCCCGTGCCTTTCGCTTGCAGGAGGAAATTTTGGTTGACGCGCCTAAACTTTGAACTTTGAACTTTGACGACTGCCACAACTTGGAAGTTGAAAAAGAAGATATCGTTTTGGGCTTAATGTTAAGACTGACTGATGAAGGCTCTTTCTTTACAATGTAAATAGAGACATGAATAAGAATAATCAAAACCTTTGACCATATTTGCCCATTGGGCAGAAAAGAGGCATATGACATTTGTGTAACCATTTCTATGACGCGCTGACAAAAGTTATGATAACGTGTTACCCGAACTTAACTGATAAAGAAAATGATTTGATTAGAACGAAAATGTAATGATCAGCTCCTAAGTTGTGATGGTTAGTTAAGGTTTAGATATTTCACACTCTCTAAAAATGCTGCTTATCAGAAGACATCTACAGGCGCGAGTGGTTTAGCGGTAAAATTCCAAGTTGCCATCTTGGAGCCCCCGGTTCGACTCCGGGCTCGCGCATTTTTTTTTTGACGTAGCTTTCCCGGGCACCCGCCGATATTGACACCAATATTCGTGGTGTTCAAAGTACGTGCTGGCAGGTTTTAGGTGTTTTTTTGCTCAAAAAAAATTGAAGTTCTTCCAATTCAGTCTAATTATATAATATATTTCAATGGTGATATCCTAGTCTTATTCGACCTATTGGATTCTGTTTCACCTTTTTTCGATAATATGCTATACTATATGATGAATTGGAAAAGCCCAAGAGATACGCTCGTCAGACTTTACATTTATAATTTTCATACATCAGTAAGATATCCCTATTCTGCAGAAAATGGAAAAAATACCAAAAATTGAGTTTCAAAACTGTAGGATATCCATTAAAATTATTCTAAAATCTTGGAAATGGCATCAAAACCTATCTCTGCCTTTGGTGGTTCTTAGCATAATTTATATGCCAGGCTTGAACGCTTCCTAAGTCTTTTACTGTTGGGCCTACCATGACTTACTGTTGGGCCTACCATGCCTTACTGTTGAAAGGGACATGTACACTGGCGAACTTCTGTAAGGAACATTCAGAACATTCAGAATCTCGGCCATACCCAAGACTGTCAAAGCCCGTCTATGATAGGTCAATGGTTAAACTCCAGACTCTATGTAATTTATGCTATATAGCACTCTAAGCTTCATTACATTACCTAGTTAACTTTTCAAACCAATGTGTAGGTGTGTAAGGTTCGATTAGCAAATCCTTTGGACGTTTCTGTTCGGTTGTATATTATATAGCATAGTTACTGTTAAGCAGGGTTTTCAGGATTGCTTGGGAAATGGGTGTTCACGGACGTCATGGTATGGGCTGACGTAACTGGCCTTGACACCATGGCTGATTTGCAGAATACATCCTGGGATGTAAGGTCAGCGTTTTCGATGCAAGAGCACCAAACCTCTCGAACCAAAGCCTCCCAAGGATATAGCACTCTTTTCTTTTTCGTTGTTGAACATAAAACTCAAAGATACTTTGTTCAATGAACTAGATATAAACTTTATTTCATGATGATATATTGGAATGTGAGTACAAATTACCATCCTTGCAGCTTGCGTAACAAGTCATGACCACCCTCACAAAATATTACTTTCTTCATCCAACAAATGCTTCTTGAAACCTACTTATCAGCTCTACTTTCCTCTCAAAGGGTGAGCATGAGAGCTTCATTATTACTCGATTATTATCATTAGCTCTCTGTGATTCAATTGGATTTTAGGACGGGTCCAGATGGGCATACATCAGCAAGGCTTATACAGGACCTCGTAGTATGTGCTCTGCAAAACCGAAGGAATGAGATCGGTGCTTAAGGAGCCAAAGAATACATTTGCTAATAGAGCCTTCTATAGGTTATTACACGTTTCAGGGATTCATATGATCTGATCTCCGCAAGGTTTAAAGCCTAGGGAAAGAATGAACGTGGGAGAAAATAGATTGCCACTTCCCACTTGATAAAAGGCGTAAAAGGTCAACGCAGGAAGGCCGAGAGAGAATGAAAAGTTTAGATCGACAAGCATTTCATCAAATTTTAATGATCAATGACCAAGTACTCGATGACTTCTGAGTTTCTCTCTGATCTCTCCAGAGGAAAATTTGTTTAATCAAACTGAAGGCATCCAGACCCAAGGTGAGACACTACGAACTGACGTAGAAGTCTATGCGAGACGTTTAGATTTAAGACCTTATTGAAGTGAGAATTTCTTTTGGGCTAAACTTGAAATATATTCACTATGTGGGAAAGCAAATTAACTTTGGATAATTTTAGAAGACCTATGGTGCCCTCGGATAAAAACGAGAAAGTTGATAATTTAGAAAAACTAGAGCAGGTGAGGATTACATGCATTGAAGCTATTTATTGAATATCCGCACTTTGCATTCACGAGGTCCTGACCCAGACCTTAAGTTGATAACAGCCCAATCGTTTGAGAAAAGAGTGGAAGCTGGTCAATGATAGACATCTAACGTTGTGCTCTAACTTTGTGCTCTTCTATTTTGTCTACCACCCATTCCACCAAACTGGAATCCACCACCGTTACCAAACTGAAAGTTAAATCCGCCACTGCCAAATGGAGATCCACCACCGAATGGACTTCCCTGTGCATGATGCTGTTGTTGTTGTTGCTGATGGGCTTCTGCATCATTCGGATCAATACCCAAGTCGTAATCCTTACGCAATTTAGGATCACTAAGAACTTCATATGCCATATTGATCTGGGTCATCTTGTTTTCAACGTCCTCCGGTGAGAGATCACCTCTGTATTTATCTGGATGGTATTGTTTTGAGGCTTCACGATATGCCTTCTTCACCTGGCGTTCATCAGAATCACGAGGGATATTCAGTATTGCGTAATAATCATTCTTTGGCTTTGTTGGTCTTTTAGGATGTTGATGTTGTTGCTGATATTGATGTTGTCGTTGTTGCTGCTGTTGTTGTTGACGATGGGCTTGAATCTTCTCCGAGCGCTTTGTAACAAAGGAGCATTTCTGCATGTTCTTAGGTAATTGAGATATCAGCTGTTGAGCCTTTGGAAAGTTCTTGGAATGTAACGCCTTATCAATATTTGCCAAGGCATGAGGTAGTGATGATTGTGCTAGATGAGAGCTGTATTTCTTCCACAATTTAGAATCGTGACGAAGGAGGGAGTCCATAGCCAATGATGTATATAGTGCAGTATCTAATGCATTGCATTTCAGGTTGAATTTTGAATTGAATTGAGATGATTTGGCCAAGATGAATTCCTGATTCGTTCTGAATGACTCATTCTCACGACGGATCTTTAGGAACCTCTCGGGATTCAATAACATCGTAGAGAGGTCCTTGATATCAATCTGCTCTAGTTCAACATGCTCATCTGATGCCTCTTGTAGGTGTGAATAGTAATGACCATGCTGGGATAATTGGGTCAAGATATTTGAATACTTGTTCAAGAACTTAGAATTCTTCTTGCACAATTCATTATCGATATCATAGTGGAGGCACTTTTTATTTGCATTCAACGCATTTGAGAATTCACCAAGACCAAAGAGATAAATATCCGATAGTTCATTCCAATTCGCTGAATTAACCGCCGGGTTGATCTTGGCCAGAATGGACAAATCATCAACCAAATCTGCAAAGAATGATCCCTGATTTTTCGAGTCATGCGCGGATTTGATCTTTTCTGTAGTTGCCTGTATTCTCCTCTCTCGGAGGCGTGGATCGAAAGGAGAGAGATTGATAGCTTCAGTTAATTTATTCACCTCACCAGAATCGGCCAAAATGTCAATAGTTTTTAGCTGGTTTACAGCATCCACGTAGAGTATATCGTCTCTTCTGATATATTTGGACAGATGTTGTAATCTCTCTCTATTACCATGTTTCACAAGAAGTTCCAACAAATTCTTCTTCACAGCGGTGTTTAATGGGTTTAATGCCAATGATCTCTCAAACCCCTCTATAGCAACATTATCGATACCAAGACTCAAACCAACAATAGCCTTCTTATACCATACTTTAGCAAGCAGTATGTCCGAATCTGAAGCATCCATATCTTCTGGTGTTGTTCGTAAGAGCTCATCATAGTTGTTCAGTACTTGCTGAGAAGGCCCTAGCCTGGAGAACTCCGACTCAACAAAAGCCAAGTTCGAATTGAATTCTTCTGTCAATATACCATTAGTGCTTGTGAAAACTAAAGACAGTAATAGTGCTCTGTTAATCTTCATCTATTTCTCTATAGAGGCGGACTTTTCGATCCAAATTGGTGATGTGTCAAGACTTGGAAGTTGCACAGTTCCCATCCGCGAAAACGTTGAGGACAACTGCTTACGTAATACAAGAGGGGCCCGTAACCTTTCTGCGATAGGAAGACGATGCTGCTTATTGTCAGTGGTCTAGCAGTATCTTTTTGACGGTTTGGGAAGCATATGCTGGTTAGAGGGATATTTGGTGCTAAATATAATCTAAGATGCGATTTAGTGGTAGACCTAGCAGGAACGGTACTATCGTTGTGAACAGCGGCATTCCAGCCCCGTGAGTATAGAAAGGTTCTTAAGGAGGCGCCAATCCTCCAAAACAACCGAATTGCGGGAAGCGAGTCCCATTGACACATTTTTGCAACGGTTTCAACTTTCTGCGAGGTTAGGTGGGCTCTATCTGGCTTCAAGGTTCACCAAAGCACATAGAATACAAAAAAAGAAAGCTACAGATGACACTGTGAATAGCGAGAGGCCCATTATATTGTAGTCATCGTTGTTATCTATTCCTTTTGCGTCTTCTTCTTCAAACTTCCCCCAATTCACTCATTTGTGGGCCGCTGTGTGTTTCCCTTTTGCGCAGACCGCGGTTTCCGATTTGAGGAACGCGAGCCCCGTCTTATCGAAGCATCGCTGGATCATCGCTGAGTATAAAAAGGCATTGAGGGATGCCCCTCTCTTCATTGTCTTCATTGCTCAGTTACACCATTTAACAAGGGAAATGTCTCAAATCCAAGTCCAGATTCAAAAGCCATCTGCAATTCTTCAAACTGCTATCAAGCCGCTCCCATTTGTCATTGGTGGTAAAGGTGTGCGCGTCACTGTTAGAGACCCTGAGACTGGTGAAATCAGAGAGCTGTTGGACGGTAACTCTGGTGCCGCTGTCTCTTCTGTCGGCCATGGTGATGAGGAGATCAAGGAGAAGATGAGAGCAGCTGTGGACAAGGCCATTTATAACTTCCCAATGCTCACATCCAACGATCCATCCGAGGAGCTTGCAAACTTTATGATCGACAACTCCCCAGCTGGAGCTTTCGAGGCAGCCAACTTCACTGGTTCAGGTTCCGAGTCAAACGAAAACGCTCTTAAGATTGTCAGAAAGTACCATATTGAGAATGGCGACTTGAAGAGAGTCAAGTTCATTTCAAGAAAACAATCCTATCACGGTTACACAATTGGTGCTTTATCAATCTCTGAGAATGTCAGAAAGTACGAGTTCTCTGATATCTTGATGCCTGAAGAGCTTACTCCAAAGGCTTCTCAATGTTACCCATACCGTCACATGAAGGATGGTGAGACAGTTGAAGAATACAAGAACCGCTTGTTGCAAGAGTTGGAAGATATTTTTATCAGGGAGGGCCCAGATACCATTGCTGCTTTCATTTGTGAGACTGTCACTGGTTCCACATTTGGTTGTTCCCTTCCAGTACCAGGTTACTTGGATGGGTGCCGTGACATTTGTCACAAGTACGGTGCTCTCTTCTACTTAGATGAGGTTATGTGTGGTATGGGCCGTATGGGTAGCTTCCACGCTTGGGAACAATTCATGGATGGCCCGGGTCCAGATATCCAAACCAACGGTAAGACTCTTGGTGCCGGTTATGTCACTATCGCTTCTATCCTTATCGGCCCAAGAATTATGAAGGTGTTCCGTGATAAGAAATCTATGCTCGCAGGTGCTCAAACTTATCACTGCCATGCTTTCAATTGTCAAGTCGCCCTTGATGTCCAAAGAAAGGTTAAGAAGGACAACTTGATCGCTAACATCAAAGAGCAGGGTGCCTACTTCGGTGAACAAATGAGAGAAAGACTGAAAGATTCCAAGACAGTTGGTGACATCAGAGGCGCTGGTGGCTTCTGGGCTGTTGAATTTGTCAAAGACAAAGCTACTAAGGAGCCATTCCCAAAGGAGATCGGTTATGGTCCTAAGTTCGCCAAGAAGTTGTACGAAAATGGTGTCTTCCAATTGCCAGGTGGTGGTACTATTGATGGTGTCAAGGGAGAGCACGCATTGTTCTCTCCTGCTTTCTCTATTTCCAGAGAAGAGATGGATGAGATGATTAACATCATTGTCAAGACCATCGGGGAATGTGAAGCTGAGCTATAAGTTCGATAGTAGCTCTGGTAGCTGTAATGTCCATAACTGTATTTCTCTGGTGTTTTAATTTATATGTTGAATTTGAGTTTCTTAACTTTTCAAAGTGTAGCCCCGTGGAGTTCGAGGATAGAAGAGTGTAAGCTTTTGATGACGAGAGCTTTGATTACTTATCAATAAGCTAAATATAACGGGAAGTCGCAAATGCATAGAACAAAAATCTAAAATTGAACTCATGACTCATGCGTAATGATTCATCTGACCAATGGCCAAGCTCCAAGCTATAAAAGGACTGAGGATACAGCCAGTTGAAATGTTACAAAGCTATTGTTATCTTCCCTTGCTTTTTTTCAGAATTCTTTAGCGATGCGCCAAAGTTCAATTTTGTGATGCGCGAATGTCTACGTTCGCCTTTTTTCGGTGTGAACAGTCATGCACATGCGATGCGCATGGTAAGAATATTGGTAACAGCGGCTAGCTTAAGAGGTACCCGAGATAAGTACACTCCAGAGTCCAATAACTCCAGTCTTCTCAGATCCGAACTGAGATACCCATACATTTGGGATTCTAGATCTTGCGTAATCATAAGTGAACTGATCGTGAGTCAGCGATCTCGACGGTGTACATATGCACATCAGAGAACATCCCTCCCAAGTCTCCAAAATCTCCAATGGGTCAAATTCAAGTACAAATTCCAAAGAAACAGCAGTCTTCTATTATCGACACTGCCGTAAATCAGCTACCAGTCATCATTTTTGGCAAAGCTGTTTATGTCAGAGTGAGAGATCCCGAAACCGGTGAGATTAGAAAGATCCTTGACGGTAGCTCTGGCGCAGCCGTATCCTCCGTTGGTCATCATGACGAAGAGATCCAACATTTGATAAAGGATGCTGTTGATAAATTGATTTTTAACATACCATTGTTTACTTGCAATTAAAGGTCTGAGGAACTAGCCAGATTCCTTGTTGAGAATTCTCCCGAAGGAATCTTTGAGACGGCTAACTTCACTGGTTCCGGTTCTGAAGCCAAAGACAATGTGATAAAGTTTGTTACAAAGTATCACACTGAGAATGATGACATAAAGAGGATTACATTTATCTCCAGAAAGCAATTTTTCCAGGTTTCACTTTTGGTGCTATGTCCATCTCTGACAACATGATAAAAGATGAATTCCTGGATATCCTTCTGCCAGCTGAGATCACCCCAAAGGTACCCCAATGTTATCTGTATTGTTACATCAAAGAAGATGAGACGACTGAAGAATATAACGATCGTTTAGTCCAAGAAATTGAAGACCTTTTCATCAGCGAAGGGCCAAAGACCGTTGCCAGCTTCACTTGTGAACCTGTTACTGGTTCTACTTTTGGCTGTTATCTCCCAGTTCCAGGACACTTGGATGGTATTAGAGATGAATGCCTTAAGTATGGTGTTATCTTCCACTTGGATGAAGTCATGTGTGGTATGGGTCATATTGGTAGTTTCCACGCTTGGGAACAATTCATGAATGGCCCGGGTCCAGATATCCAAACAACGGTAAGGCTCTTGGTGCTGGGTATTCTACTATCTCTTCCATTCTTGTCAGTCCAAAGATCATGAAAGTGCTCAAAGACAAGAAGAGATTTATGTTTGGCCCAAACTTATCACTGTCATTCCTTCAACTGCCAAGTTGCAATTGAGGTTCAAAAGAAGGTCAATAGAGATAACTTGATTGCCAACATCAAGGAACAGGTAGTACTACTTCGGTAAACGGTTGAGAGACAGGGTCAAGAATTCAAAGACTGTTTGTGACGTTAGAGGCGCTGGTGGTTTCTGCCTATTTGAATTTGTGAAGGATAGAGGCACCAAGGAGCCATTTCCAAGGGGGGCTGAATATGGATCAAAAGATACCGCTGCTCTGTACAAAAAATGGAATTTTCTCCTTGCCATGTCCTTGAACTGCTGATGGTTTTAGAGGTGAGCAGACCGCTTTTTCGCCAGCTTTCTCTATTACCAGAAAAAAGGTTGACGAGATGGTTAGAATTATTCTTCAAACCATTTTTGAGATTGAAGCCGAGCTATGAGATGTCATACAGGATATGATTAAATATCTTTAGTTTGGGCTTCGAATAGAACTACAATATGTGCTGTTTCAGAGCAGAGCAAAGTAGAATTCGAGAGCTAAATAATTGTACCTACCGAGCAGTAATCAGGCACATAAGCAGGCATAAACCAGCATACCCACTTGGACAATCTGATGTAACACATATAAATTTAGAATTTCTTGGATTTCTTCGTATGTCCCGGCATCATCCACGTTGGAGGAATGACATGGCTTGTCTCCTCAATGGCATTCATAGACCAGATGTCGTAGAACGCAATCAACGAGCTGAGGAAGGCAAAAGCACCGGCAGCTACCTTCAAGGCGTGAGCACCAGTGTAGTAATGAGCAGTCAAAGTGATAAGATATAGAACGATGATACCAATGAGGACACAGAAGTCTACTGTTCCCTTAAAAGTGTTTAGCCACATGACGAAAGCGTAAATAGTCCATCCTGTCAACCAGAACGCCATGACGTCGTTAAACTCCTTAGTGGTGTCATAGCTCGAGGTGATTCCAAAGCCGTCGATCAGTATGACAGCATAAGAGAGGTAGAATCCGCCAAAGGCTCCCAACGCCGTAGCGGCGAATGTGTTGTCTAACATGAGACACCAAAGACCAGAGATAAGGGTAACCAATCCTGAGAAAGTGAGGGATGAACAGATCAAGAGCTTAGGGTTTGTAGCACCACGGGCCTCCATCAGAACAAGTCCCAATGTGAAAGTAGATATTCCATACCCACACAGACCCAATGGAACAGGGTTTCCAAGTGGCCTCCAATTGGACTGTTCCACTGTAATGGCCTGTTGTTGAGGGATTAGCTTCATGAAATCCTTGCGATCAATCGCCATATCACCGAAAAAAATCGTGTCACCATCTTCGTTGATCGTAGTGTTGTATGTTCTGTTCGTATCGCGCGGCTTTATGCGTGGTGATTCCTCGTCAATGGAGTCGACGTTCTCCTTATACTCAACTGTTCCCTTCTCAAGATCAATATCAAGGTTGGACATCACGTAGCGTGCTTTGGTTTTCAAGATCGTGTATTTACTACAAATAAATTATTAGGCAGCCTATCGCTCTTTATAGTAGAAGCTAAGCACCTTCAAACCGACTGCAAATTGAGACTTGGTGATTTTTTTGGTGTCTCCTCCACCCTTTTCCACTGGTCCTGTTCCTCATATGGATATGAAACCATGATATTGGCAGGTGGGGCCCGTCGGACTCCATCTGTGGGGTGGCCAATGCGAACTTGACACAAGGAATATGACCACTTAAGGGTCCCCAACTGATAGGGCTGAAAAGACCGCAGTGGTGTTTGCATGCAAATTTGGAAAGTGGGCCATGCCTTTATCAGCATGAGCCCGCACTCCCCTCGATCCATTGTTGTTTCTGCCAATAACTACACCCTAAGCCCTGTCCTAACCACTAACCACAACTACCCTGATATATTGGGGAATCCCACAGTATACCGTATGCCGTGCCTCCACCGGGAGACACCCCCGAACAGAGGTCTTTCCCACGAAGTCAGTTTTTTTAGTGGCCTTCTCCCACCTCTCTCTCTCCACCCCACGGAACTCCGCAGGTCCATCTAAAAAGAGAGCCACATCAGGGGCGTACACGCTTGTTGGGTTTTGGAAATGTTGCATGTAAAAGAGAGCACATAAGGACTACAAAATTGTATGAGGCTCATGTGGGTGGAGTATTTTCACAATTTTATAAAGAGCCTCGTTTTATACAAACCTGCCCCCACAATGGCCAACCCCGTACTGTAGCTAATCAGAACAGCAATGCTGGCACCCGTGCCCGCATCCAAGGTATTCATAGACATGTTCACCAGCCCCGTTAATACGTTGGCCAAAAGAAACATCGCCATACCATTCGAGTTCATGGCCTCTAGTGATACTGGGATGCGGGAGTCATAGCTCAATGACCCAGGTGAGAAGAACTTATCAATCATGGCATAGCAGAGTAAGAATCCCGTGTTGTAAGCACATACCCATAGAACGTATGGAAGATTAGCTAACCGGCGAGACACGTTATAGGTGTGATTATCCTGCACAAATTTGAAAAGACTGGTATAGATGACAAACCATAAGATTAAGCCTGTGATTGGTGATACAGAGGTCAGTTTGGTAAATGTGGATTGCTTACCTTTCGATGGTGTAGTTGATGGTTTGTAGAGGTTATTCTTTGTTGAGGAGGATACTAAGACATAAAATCCCGTGGATTGACCTGCGAGAAAGATGGCAAGATAGCCGACGAGTGAAAAGATGCCTTCTCTATTGGCACTTAACAAATCCGTTCTCGGCGCTAGCAAAAGGAAGGATAAAAATCCTTCTTTCTTGACAATACAGTATTCGTACCCAGTGCTGATAATAAGAGAGATGATGCAACGAGGGACATAGTCAAAGATTGGATCCAAAAGGATAGTCAATGGCCCAACAAGTACCAATGTAATGAAAAAATTCCAATGTACACCGTATTCAGTAACATGCTCTTGGTATTCCAAATTCTTTACGAACACTAGTCTTAACATCGCAAGAGCCAAACAGGTGGTTGTATTTCTCAAGCTCTTGACTATTTTAGACAAATAGCTCTCGTGGATGTTCTTTATCTTTGCAATAATGATACTTCTCGTTGAAACGATACCCATGGAGAATACAAAAGAACCAACACCAAGATCCATAAGAGATGTTCCCCATGTCTCAACTTTGGCAAAACGACGAGGGAAAATCGGAAAGTCTACAGCCAAGATGGCAAGAGCTGTCACAATAAGCATCGATCCACGGTATGCAGTGATGAATGGCTTCTTTGGAAGAAGATCTTTAAGGGGATCCTTCGTTCCTGGTTGCTGTCCTCTGGGAAGTCGAGATTTTGAAGCCAACGAGGTCAAAATCGAAGGCACGATCATAGCAATGGCCAATGCCTTTGAATGTGATGCATAAAGTGTGATCGATAACAAGAGAGCAATCCAATTGAGTAAGAAGTCGACCGTCAAACTCATCAAAGACCACCGTTGTGCCCGAAATAATGATGTGTTTCTATTAATGAGACACCATGCGAAGTATCCAACAAGCGCTATGGAGGTGACATGGTTGATCTCAGTAATTGTACCTCCTGTGAGCCCGGAAACAAATGCCTCTTTCCTCTCTTTAAGTGAGCTCATAGCCTCGTTCTTTCGATTTATATTGATAGTCGTCGTTGTCACCGGAGTAAAAGTTCGGTCCGATGTTTGGAAATTGATGAGTAGTAATAGCCTGTCACACACAACAACAAAGTACAGGAAGACTAGAAAACAACGACGCAATGGCAGAGTCCCCTAAAGCAAAGGTCCCTCGTTATGAGAGATCCGAAGTGAAGCGTAGACTGGCACTATACAACAACTTCTCAGCTACATTGTGGTGTATGATACTCGGCAATACCCTCTTTTTGGGTTCGTTGGTTGGGCAGCCTCATTTCTTCGAAAAGACCAGCAGAATTCTCACTGGTATCCAATCTCTTGCACTTTATGAAGTCTATAACTCTGTGGTTGGTAATGTCAGATCACCAGTGCTGACTACTTTGATGCAAGTCGCTTCCAGACTGCTGGTTGTCTGGGGTATCTTTACCATTCTACCAGATTCCCCAGCTAACAAGCACTGGTCATACATAACTCTGTCATTGGCGTGGTCAATCACTGAGATTGTGAGATATTTTTTCTATGCCCAATCCATTGTATCTAAAGGTGAGCCACCAAGAGCCTTGACCTGGTTGAGATACAACTTGTTCTTCGTGCTCTATCCGTTGGGGGTTGGTAGTGAGTTGATCATCATTTTCTTATCGCTTGATGAAGCTGCTTCTAAGGTTGGTGTTTGGTACAAGTTATTCCTGATTGCCTGCATGTTGACCTATATCCCAGGTTTCCCTGTGCTCTTCGGCCATATGTTGAGACAGAGAAAGAAGGTGATGAAGGCGTTCTACGAGAAAAAGGCTGAGTGACCTCTGGAAAATATAGTGTACAATATACGCAATAAATATTACCAAAAGATTGGCAGAGACGCCATAGTTAGATTCATAATTCAAACTGAAATCCATATTAGGAAATATTCCCCTTTAGGCCTTTCAGTGATTTTTCCGCCCGGTCTTTTTTTTTTCTTGCCCATAACTTAGGGAAAAAAATCGGCCATTTCAAAATCGAGCAAGACTCGCAGAAAGTAGAGTAACAAAGACCTCTAGAATAAAAGATGAACAGTCTATTTCGTTGCTCCTTCAAAAGATTTTCCAAGGGGGTATTTGATTTGCCAACTTTGGTCCCACAAAGATCGTCCGTGGCTTCGATCATGATGCCATGTCGTCCATTCAGCATACAATCAACAAGATTCCAACAACAATCTACCGAGAAGGCCTCTGATGCCACTCAAAAGCCAGACCTTGCTCCACTTAAGCTAGATGGTGGCCTCTATGCAGTTGTCAATGTCCATGACAACCCATTCCTTGTGACAAAAGGGGACAAGATGATTCTTCCATATAACCTGAAGCATGCTGAAGTCGGCGATGTCTTGAATTTCCACAACGTCAGCACCATTGGAAGTCGCAATTATACTTTTGTTGATGAACCAATAGACCCGAAACTCTTCACTATTAAGGCCACTGTGCTTGAGAAGACCAAGCTCCCAATGAGAGTCACTGAGATCACAAAGAGAAGACAGAGAAAAGTTCAGCATGCTATTTCTAAGCCACACAGAACGATACTGAGAGTTACAGAGTTAAAGTTGAACTGAATTGGTGTGTTGTAAATAGAACTGTACATATTGGCACGACTTCGTGTAGTTTGTAAAGTGCGAGCAGTCTGTGGAGTTGTGGAGTTGAGGGATTCATGGTCATACGCAAATTCCTATCCCTTGTCCCACCCAAATAAATCTCACATCACTGTAACCATATATATTACTAGAGTTATATGTTATTCTCTCCGGAGTCTCTTTCAACCCACAAAGATTATCAAACCTGAATTTAGTTCTCATCGAAGGACTCGGTAAAGACACGATTCATGGTGCCTGCTGTACAGGCACCAAACACGACCAAAACAAACCAACGAAATCTAAAGTAATGCAAGATTGAAAACTTCAAGAAGGTCTCTCTCTATTAAATTACTTCTACTGGCCCCTGTATTATTTCCATGTCGACCAAGAAATACGAGGAAGCTGCTGAACATGGGTCTGATGCCCTCCCAGACTTCCTATCAGATACAGTGCCCATGATCAATGATAGTGTTCCATCTTTGAAGCTGACCATCTCAAATGCCTATCTGCCAGCACATCAGATAAGGAAGTTCTCTTCATCAAGTACTAAATCCGAGGAGTTACACAGGCCATCCTTGAATTCAGCCAGCACCGACAGATCCTTTGCGAGTGATGGTGATGCCACCAAGTTCTCCTTTGAATCATCAAAATGCCCGATAAGGAGTAGCCCACAGGTATCTATGCCTCATTCAAACTCTTCATTTTTAGTGCCAGGTCATTATGAAACACCAGATGAGAGTATATCCTTCCACACCGCCCAATCTGATAGCATCGGATCTGTCTATTCTGATTCAAGTACACCTTCAAAATCGGTACATCGCCGCCGTGTTTCTCCAAAGATACCATTGAAAATCGAAACTGAGGTCCAGACATCGACACCTGCCAAATTTTACAACGAGGCTAGTTCTTCTTTTGATTATTCGAGGGATTTCAGCTTTGTCAATACCAGTGCCGTTGGTACTCAGGACTCGCTGAGTCCTCTTCAGTCCACTACTCTCAGATCTGCAGACAAAACTTCGGCACCAAGAAACCCACCTCATAGCAGACAGTCTTCTATATCATGGGATGTACAGGTTGCTGAAGAATGGACTCTCGAGAGAATCGTCTATTGGTTAAACTTACATCAGTTTAATCAGTCATGGTGTACTATGATCAAGAGACATGGACTTGTTGGAGCCAAGTTCTTAGCACTGACAAGTTATCAGAACTTGAATGCTTATAAGACTGAACTCGATACATCAAATGATTCTACACAGTCCAGATTTATTCATGTCTTGAGGAAAACTCTTGATAGATCTTCCTCGATCACCACAGTGGCATCACCACTTGAGACGACGAGCGTTTCGTCGTTCGATAGCTTAGATTCTTCACCTCCATTATCACCGAATAGAGCTCACGGAAGATCAACTTCGGATAGCTCCCCTCATACTGAGAAATTGGCTCCGACAATGTCTGCTCCAACCTACAAGGAATCTTCACCAACAGACCAATCTAAGAGAATTACTCAGTTCAAAGCTAGAGTTGCATCGCCTAAACCAAGACCTTTATCAACTATAGAGGGATCTTCAAAATCTTCATGGACTGGTGTTCCAGCATCTCCAGCCGTTACACATGGTTTCTTTCGGAGACATAAGAAGTCCAGTTCTTCTGAGAGCTCACTATTCACTTCATTGTTTAACTCGAGCTCATCCAACTTGCCTTCGTCCCAGGATAAGAAAGAGAAAGAAAAGGAGAAGGACAAAGAGAAGGACAACGAGAAGGACAAAGAGAAAGATAAAGATTCGAAAAGCACGCGCAGTAAGTTTGGATTACGTGGAAACAGATCGAAGAGTCGTGATATTGGAAGAGAGAAAGACAACTCTTCTCCTATAAGTCCTGCAGCTTCCTCAAAGAGTTCAGAAAAACTCAAGGGGAAGCAAAATGACATCAACTTGAGCCAATCTCATCAAACCCGAGGTGTTAAGCTTGAAGAAGTGACTAAATTCAGCATAGAACGGAAATATCAACCGGTTCCTCACACATCCAATTGTGACAAATTTGTCATGGTGACGTCGGATAATTTCAACTTCAAAGCTGTTAATGTCGGTATATGTGATACAACAGAAACCTTCAAGAGAATGATTCGAGAAAGTTTAGAATTAGGATCTTCTGAATTCTCTGTTCACCTGACAGACTTTGGCTGTTCTGCGGGTGAAGCGATGGACGATACTACATTGGATCATATTGTGTCCTCAAGGTATATGCTCTGTACTGGAAAGTTCATGATTGCTTTTCTAAATGAAGTGTCCACGATTACGAATTCATCGATAAACAGTACATCTGACTTGAGCTCTTTCGAGAGCAAGGAGGGCAAACTCTATCCAAACACCCCACAACACTACTATGATGTCACGGATAAATCATCTGGTGTCGATTATTGGAACGTAAAAGATGTTCAGACCCCAACCATAATTACTACTCCAGCTGATGATGATAAAAAAGAAAATCTCAGTCCAGAGACCTCAGGCGATACGAATATCACCACCGCTGCCCCTAGCATCTCCTCAAAAACAATAACAAACAAGGGCAGCTCTTTCAGAATCATTCGACCGACAGACAGAGGTGAGATAAACTTTGATAAGAGAAGAGAGTCACCATTTGTGGCAAGAAGATTTGCTCCTCCTCCTCCAGCTCGTCCCAGCTTAAATCGTTCAACTGGTCCTCGCTACTCCACGGCATCAACGCTGGAACCGCTGAAAGAGTCCATCAGTGGTGAAGGTACATTCATATCAACGTACACACCTGGCTCAAGTACAACTCTAGTACCAGAGCCTTATAAAGGTGGTGGCTCAGTCTCTCCAATTTCACGAAAAGCCATTGAGTTCTTCAACGAATCCGAAAGACTGGAAAAGGAACGGAGTATTAGAAGATCCGTCACCAGAACGCATTCTACACACTCCCTCTCTACAGTTGACAAGTTTAAAGAGAACATTATCTCATTTGACGACGCTCCAGCTCTTGAAGACAGTGATGACAATGATGACGATGACGATGACGATTTCTGGGCAAAGGTTCCATCAGATGTAATAGAGCAAGTTGAAGCAGATACGTCAATAGCAGAAATGGTTGTGAGACCTGCCCCAGAAGTATTGTATGAGAACTTGGAAAAGTTTTTCCCAAATACCGACTTGGATCAACCTGTGATTGATGTTATTTCACCCCCTGCATCACCATCGAATGCATTAAATACGCTAAGGAACAAGCCTATCAGGAAGATTGTATCAAGCATTGATCATGACTTTGAAAAGTTGAACAAGCCCCAGAGAATGAAAACCATTCGTTCTGTTGCAAGAGAGGCGGGTGAGGCTCGTAAACGAGAATCGCTAAGAGGAAGAAACAATACACCTGGACTTTTGAGAAGGCAGAGCACCAAGATGTGGGGTCGGAAAGTTATTGAAGTTAAACCAAACCAACGACCACAGATCTCGAGGCTAAAACGTGATAGAGAAGGTGACGATATCAAGGAGTTCTCGTGGGTAAAAGGTGATCTCATTGGTAAAGGTACTTTTGGAAATGTGTACTTGGCCTTGAACGTTACCACTGGTGAAATGATCGCAGTGAAGCAGGTTCACATCTCTCCAAACAATGACCGCAACTCAGACAGAGTGAGGGACGTCATAGAAGCGCTAGAATCAGAAGTTGATACCTTGAAAGACCTTGATCACTTAAATATTGTCCAGTACTTGGGATTCGAAAAAACTGAGAATGATTATAACTTGTTTCTGGAGTATGTTGCTGGTGGGTCTGTCGCATCATGCTTGAGATTACACGGTAGATTCCAAGAACCTTTGATCAAGTTCCTAACAGGACAAGTCGTTTCAGGTTTATCTTATTTGCACTCTCGTGGTATTGTTCATCGTGATATGAAGGCTGATAACTTATTGCTAGATCTGGATGGCGTCTGCAAGATTTCTGACTTCGGTATCTCTAAGAAATCGAACGACATCTACGCAAATAACGCTGGTATGTCGATGCAAGGAACTATCTTCTGGATGGCACCCGAAGTTGTGAATAGTGGAGGTGCGGGATATAGTGCTAAAGTGGATATATGGTCCCTTGGCTGTGTTGTCCTTGAAATGTTCGCTGGGCGTCGTCCATGGTCAAATCTTGAAGCCATCCCTGCCATGTTGAAGATTGGAAAGGCTAAAGCTTCGCCACCAATTCCAGAAGATACCTTACCACTTGTCTCTATGGAAGGTAGAAGCTTCTTAGATCAGTGTTTTGCGGTGGACGCAGCACAGAGGCCAACTGCACAGCAGTTGTTGGTAGACGGTTTCTGTTACTCTGATCCATCCTTTTCATTTCCTGGGACAAGATTAGCAAAGATGATCAGAGAAAATGAGAAGAAATTTACAATGTGATACCCAATTGGTTGTGAAAAATTTCTGAATAGGTGAAGTATTAATGACTTAAAGTATTTGTTCATGATATATGAGATTTTTCTCCGTTCGTAACCTGTGATGAAGTGGTTTGTATTTTCTCTACCAGTTGCTCAAGCTCCACTGTTCTGCTATCGACATCGGCCTGAAGCTTATTGAATAGTAAGAAGAGAAGGTAATCTGGTTCTCTAATTGGGAAGCTTAAAGGAGATTCATTTGACAGCCAAAAATAATCTTCATTCAGTCCCAATTCCTTTAATTCTTCATCCGAGAGTTCAAGATGTTCCATTATACTATTCCACTCTTGGTAATCATATCTTGTCCTCGGTGAATTCTTAGACTCCATGATCAGTTGACCAAGGATTTCCAAAATATTCTTAACTTTAACAACCGTTGTCTTTCTTGACTCTATATTTCGGAGAAGTATATCGACAGATGGTAAATCTTCATCATCAAATTCTTCATCTTGTTCAAAGTTCTGGTACAACGGGATTCGTTCATGTTGCGATTGAGATCCTTTTCTAAAAAGTCTCTTGACCAAGGTTGAAGAGGCACCAGACATCGCCAGCTCATAGAGTGATTCACCAACACTTGATATAAGAGCAGTCATCATGGGCACCGCCAGTAAAGCCCAAAGAATGAAGAATGTTCTTCCAGCGGATGTGATTGGAGCCGGTTCACCGTAACCGATAGTAAGTAAACACAAGAGGGAAAAGTAAACCGCATCAAAATATGTCCATTTTTCAGCAAAACAGAATACCATTGCGCCTACGAGCCAGAAAAACATGAATGTTAAGAGCGAATACAACGAGTTCGCGTTCTCTTTGTGACGTTTGGCTTGGTGCCTTATGGATCTCATCAAGTCGAATGACTGCTGCTGTGTAAGTTTGATATTCTCTTTCTGTATCTTCTTCAGAAGCTTCTGACGGCGCTTCTCTATACTACTCCAAAACACGATAGGTGACGCTGCCTTAGTAACCATAGAACGAATCATTGCAATGATTAAACCGAGAATAATAACACCAGACAGTGAGTATACCAATGCCATTGCTTTCGATACCGCTGTCGTCGGAATGATATCACCCAATCCAATTGTTAGCAGCGATACCACACAGTAGTACATCGCATTTCCGTAACTAAGGTCCATGAGCTCTGAAAACATTGCTGCTCCCCAGATAAACCATACAGCCAGGATGAAGGTGTAGACAATAAGCCCTCGTTCAGCTTTATCAAGATTAAGATCAGCAGGGTACTTCTTCAGCAAGACACCTATCATATTGACCAAGCATGTTGTTGCGCACACTGCATCAAGAATACAAGTGAAAACTGCAAACCAGAACCCCTCCGTCCTTAATTGTCCTTGAGTATGATGATCGATACTCACCAGAAGGGCGCTCAACAGAATCATGCTCGCTAGGAAGAACAGTATGATCGACATCGTCTGTGACAGTCTATACGAGACTCGACGGCCAAAGTTGAGTAAAAGGCTGATATTCGCCATGGTTCCCAGTGCCAATGATAGACCATTTAGCACATAGATCACTTTTTCGTCCTGGAGAGGATTACCATTTGTATCACTTCTCCAACGGGACACAAGCGCTGCTATACTCATCATATTTGTGATTGGCGCCACGCAAGCAGTCAAAACGGGTGCATAAGTCCATACAATGAACCAAAAGACAAAAGTCGTTGACCCCACGGGGACATAGATGTCACTGACTTTGGACTTTGAGAGTTTCAATGAGTTCTCAGGTATGTCCTTATATCTCTCCACCAGCTTCGCTGGCCTCAGACTTTGGATCGAAGACATATTTTGATACGCTCTTGCCTGTTCTTGGCCTTCCTTTCTTTGTAATCTATTTGAAGTGTGCTGATGTTTATGATTTTCGGTTCGGCAGACCTGCGGAAAGATTTTAGCGAGAACGAGTACAGAAAAATATGCGTCATTGCTACATACGCTCCAGCCTAGACACGCCTTCTCCGTATACCAAGAGTTTTGCGCTTATTGGACGAATCTATTGTACCATTCTGCTTAGCCGCATCCGTAGGACCCTTTATATTCAGTGGCTTGGCTGTTTTCTGGAAGATCCCATGAGAAAGATTCTTCATTAAAAGCGGTCTCTTCATATTCAAAGGTGATAGCTTGAATCCCTGCGGCACTTGAGGGCCTCCAGCATATTTTAGTCTATTCTCCAAAGATGGTAAGGAGTGCTTCCTTATAGGTGGAGTCTCATTAGCTTGATAGTTTTGGTGAAGCAGTTGATACCTCGTGATAAACTCTTCAATATCCTTATCAACACCAAGACTCTGTAATCCGTGTCTAGAAGATAATACTGTCTGCTTACTAGTAACTTTCTCCCATTTAGCCAATCTTCCGATCAGTTTTGATGGTTCAAATGTCGAAGACACATACAACAGCTGTTTGGCTCTAGTCATTGCAACGTATAGTACTCTGCGCTCTTCACACATCTTCTCATCGATGTCTCCAATAGATGTATCAACTCTCAAAGATGGAAATTTACCCTGTGTTAATCCAGCAACAAACACCACCGGCCATTCAAGACCTTTGGCAGAGTGGATTGTAGAAATCATGACCTGCTTCTGGTATGGCTGATCTTCCAGTTCTTCTGGGTTGTAGATATCAATAGAATTCAGGAAGTGTTCCAAAAACATGATTTCAGATGGGTTTTCTTCAATATGTTCTTGTGTTCCTTCTTCGATATCTTCTTCAGGTGTGAAAACTTCCAAAAATCTTCTGATCTCTAACACATTCTCACGTTTCTCCTCATCATTTGAGATCAGCGCTTGAATATTGCGGTCTACTAGGAGGAGATCAAAAACATTGAGAGCTGAGTTTCTCTCACCTATTCCTGTATAGTACAGGTTACGTACCTGCTTCAACTTCTTCACCACCGAACCACATACATGTAAGCCCTTTGCTGTCAGCCTTTCCACTTTCAGCTCTCCGTTAGCAATGGAAGTGAGCACTTGCACTGGGCTTAAGGAATCAGACATGTTCTCCATGATTGATCCAATTTTTTTAATTGAGATGTCACCAATTCCTTCATTGGAACTGAGAACTCGCAGTAATGCACATCTATCTAGAGGTCTCACAGTGATTCTCAACAAATCGATCATTGAACTGACTTCCTTCCTGTCCCAAAATGCACGCCCTTTCAATATTGAGTACTGGACATTGGCAGTCCTCAGTTCCTTCTCGATAATACGAGTCACATAGTTGGAGCGGACAAGAATGCAGATATCATCTTCATTGAAGACATTCAATGATAAGATGTGCTTGACCTCTTTAGCTATAAATTGGGCCTCTGTCTGATCAGTAGAGAGCTTTTTATATGTCACCTTGAAAGATTCCCTAGCTTGAGAAGCAAGTATTTTCGCCTCACGGTTGGGTTGATCCTTCATTATTAGCTCAGAAGCATCAAGGATATCCTGTGTCGATCTGTAGTTTTCTCTTAGATCCACTTTTAAGAGCTGTGGATACATAGTATTAAAGAGAGAGAAGTTCTCAGTCATTGCACCTCGGAATGCATAAATACTTTGATCAATATCACCCACTATAGTGATATTATCTGGGTCATGCCGATTTTGACGAGCAAATTCCTTTACGAGCTCTATTTGGATCAAGTTTGTATCTTGAAATTCATCAACGAGAACATGCTTGATTCCATGGAGACATATTTCCTGTCTTAAGAGCTTCAGACAGAGGAGAAGGATATCATCAAAGTCCAGCATTGATTGTTGTCGCATCCTCTTGTCAAATTCCTTGTAGATCAATAGGAGATCCTCTTTATGATCCTGCCTCTCATAAGATTCAACGTCAATAGCCTTGCATTTCAGATATGAGATGTGTTTCTTTACCTGGTTCTTATCGATCTTATCCTTCTCGTCACGTAGTCTTTCATCTCTATGGTCCATAGCTTCCAATTCAATATTCAAATCATCCAAGACAGACTCTATTACATCATTCACATCCTTGCTATTCGCCACTGAGAAATTTTTAGTTAATTTAATCTTGCTGGAATGCCTCCTGAGTAACTTGATACAAATACTGTGAAACGTTCCCATCTTCAACATGGAAGCGTCGATGCCTGAACCCTCCAACAGCAAATCTAGCCGTTCTCTCATCTCTCGTGCGGCCTTTCTAGTAAAAGTTGTCACTATCAGATGTCTAGGATTGACCTTGTGTATCAGCAAAAGGTGTGCGACCCTGCTTGTGAGCACTTTTGTCTTTCCTAAAGAATTGTCAGTTCTTAAGCATTTTGCAATGATCAGGCGACAACATACCAGTCCCTGGACCTGCAACCACTTGGAGTTGTCCATCAGGAGATACTGTGACAGCTTTTCTTTGCTGCTCATTGAGGCCATGGAGGTGTCTCATGCCCAACGCGTCTTGATAAACGTTGGTTCTATTTATCGATCCTTATGTTTTGTTTTGTTTTGTTTTGTTTTGTGTGTTGCGTTTCCATGTTTTGATCTAAACACTCTCTATACAGATCTAAAATTTCAATACATAAAAAATTCATCTTGTTCCTCCTCGACTTCGAAGAGCTTCATAGAATTCTCGTAGGTGTGCTTAGCGACGGTTTCCACCTTTTCACCCCTCAAGTGAGCAATCATTTCCACCACTTGCCCAATGTGAACAGGCTCATTACGGCCTTTGATCAGTGGACTAGCAAACTCGCCGATAAGGGCCTCATGGGATGAATCATATTTACAATACTGCTCTTTCTTGATAAGTGGGAATGGCAAAAGAGGATCCATTTTGAAGCCAGATGTCACATGGTGTTCTTTGAGATTCAGCGAAGAGCTCTGTCTGGTCATTAACTCTGGGTAAGCATCATTTGGATATGGAGTCAAATACTGATAACCTGCATGGGTACGCTTGATTTCGCACCAAGGAGCATCTGTCTCGACGAGCAATCTGTCCAGTGGGATTTGCTTCACAACATCCAAGCTCTCCTGAGCCCTCAGAGAACACCCATTAACACCAATGTAGAATCCAAGTTCCAATAACTTGTGCAGTTCCTCAGCGGTACCTGTAAAGCTATGAACAACGCCCCTCTTTGGAAGCTTTGGCAAGTATGGCTTAATGATCTCAATAAAATCATCATTGGCAGCTCTCATATGGAGAAATAGTGGCAAGTCAACTTCCACAGCGATGTCCAACTGCTTCTTGAAGTACTCCCGCTGATGCTCAGCATTTGTGTAATGTAATCTGTCATAGTCTAACCCGATCTCACCAAAGGCCTTCACTATACCAGATCTCTTACCAGCAAGGGCCAACTCCTTAAGCTCATCGAGATACACTTCTTCATTCTGTTTGTTGATTTCATTAGCAGAGCATGGATGACATCCAACTGTAGTGAATGCATATTCCGGCATACCAGCAGCAATCTCCAGGGTCTTTCTGCTCTCATCGAGAGAGCTTCCTGTCAATAGCATCCTTCTCACGTTGAAAGTTTTGGCTCTCAGAACAACATCCTCTATGTCAGACTTGTGGGTTGTACGTCCATGATAAATACCATGGAACATAGGGTCGGTAAAATTGACCCCAATGTCGAAGTACTGTGGCATTGTTCTGATTAGCAGGCGTTTGATTGACACTTTTGCAAAATTATGATATGTGTATTTGTCTCTTAGGGGCTGCCTCCCCTTGAATTTTTTAATTTGTGGGGGAGCGGTCACGCTAGTAATATCACCACAGAATATTTACTCTACAATGACTAATATATACACAAAACGGATCCATTATCATTATTGGTGAGATTTTATATAACTCGCCATGTTTATGAGCCGGTTCTGCTCGTCTTCGTCCCACTCCAATTCTCCATGGCTTGTCGACCTCGTCAGTCCAGCACCCTCTTCTTCGTCTTCATCACTGGAAGACTCGTAGTCATCGAAGCTTGGTGGGTGTCTCTCGCTCGTAGTAGAAAGCATCTCGTCGTAAAGAGGGTGGCTCTTCTTAGTGTAAGATTGGCCATCGTCATTAGGATCAACGTAATCATCGTCATCATCAACAGGGAAGTATTCCTTGGCACTGTGAAACCGTTGGTGTACATCTTCCTCTTCGTCATCTTCATCAGATGAGCCAAACTTATCAGGAAGATCGTTGGTCATCTGTTGTGACATGTATCTCGAAAATTGATCGCCTTCTTCCTCTTCCTCTTCTTCTTCCTCGTCATGTGGCTGTTCATCTTCAAAACCTGAGCCAGAAATATCATGATCGACATTGGAGTCAAGAGTAAGGCCCTTCTTTTCGTCATTCCTGTCCTCGTCTTCTGTTTCACCTCCCAATAAAGCATTGTACTTCTCTCTCGTCTCAACGAGAGTCTCGGTAACATACTTTGTCCACTCTGGAGCAGACACGGCATCAAGTACAACCTGATGAATCGAACTTGGCAGATACAGAGCCGTGAACTTGACAACCTCTTCGGCAATCAAGGTTAAATGACCCATGTAACCCAATCTCAGACCGTGCTCTTCCTCATAGGTCTCACATTTCTCTTGGCCTTCGATGATCAATTTTGTAATCTCGCCGCGACAGAAGAGGTCAATAGCAAGATATTTGTTATATCCGATGTCCATAGATCCATTCAAGATCTGTTGGACTATATCAAAAACAACATTGTGCAAAAAATTGTTCCAAGGGAAACGGAAGAACATCTTGAGGATGACGAGAATAACACCATTATCGGCAAGAGATATCTTCAGCTGATCACCAACAACTGGATCTTGACGCAATTGAATTTCATTATCATCATATCTAACATCAATAGTGGTGTCAGCATCAGAGTCAGGTTCGGATTCCACATTTGGCTTATTTGATTCTTTCCCTTCCTCTTCCTCTTCCTCTTCTTTCCTTTCCGCACTAGTCTCTTCTTTCTCATCATTTTCGTTCTCTGAGGGATGAATGTCATTA
This sequence comes from Williopsis mrakii, assembly GCA_003706445.3. Classification (NCBI taxonomy): domain Eukaryota; kingdom Fungi; phylum Ascomycota; class Saccharomycetes; order Phaffomycetales; family Wickerhamomycetaceae; genus Williopsis; species Williopsis mrakii. Next base: position 212,438 of record PPLH03000017.1, read on the forward strand.
ACTGTGACATCTGGGTCCTCATTACCCTTCTCTATTGACCCTGTAGTTGCAATACTCAATCCCTTGATCTCTCTAGAGACATCATGGTCAAATTCGTCGTCCTCTGGACGTTGATCCTTCTCTAGAGCAAGGATTCTTTCTCTTTCGATATCTCTTTCACGCACAATATCTTCGCCTGCTTCATCGTTCAGCAGACCCATGTTGGAGCAGTGCAACAACTCTGCAACCAACTCACAGATCTTGAACCTCTCAAAGCCCAATGGTTCAATCTTCCCAAATGGTGTCTCTACCATCTTCAGTTTGGTACTATCAAGCATCTTCGTGAATTTAGGAATGTTTTTTGAAAAGACTTTGATCAAATGGCCCAAATAAATAGGATCTCTAGACGTTGGAGGGTGTGATTCAATAGTGATGTATAGTACAGGCACAAAATCGTAGTCAGAGTTGTTCTTTCTGATGATCTCAATCATGATACCAACACCATTGGCCAAGCTGGTACCACCATGTAGCATCAGTTCACATAATCGCTCCATGATCTTTTCAGATACGAGTTCTCTAGTCAACTCATTAGGACCTATAGTAGAGTTATCCGTATTAGAGTTTGCACTAATGGTAACAAAAGCCTTGATAAAATCACCGGCAGCACTTTGTACGCTAGCATTCACACTTGGATCTAAGAAATTGATCAATCTAGATATCAAACCTTGCTCTTTCAACAATTCGATAATACCACTTGGGTTGTCAGGCTTATCCGTACTGATAACCTTCAGCAAAAAGTCCATGAGTGGCGGGTTATCAATGTGTTTGAGAAATCTATCAACGATATCCACTTGATCCAGCAAGAAGCGTAACATTCCATGAGTTTTGACATCAAGCAAATGCTCATTGATCTTCATAAAATATGTGGATGAAGTCATGGACAATGGACATGTGTTATCCAAAATACTCCATAGCTTATTTAAGAGTTCGTGGTTCTCCATGAATGAATCTGTAAGAGACCATACATCCAAACTGAGAATCTCAGCGGCAACTTGTGCTCTTCTAGCACGGATCTTCTCAGGGGTTTCCTCTTGCTCAAACTCGTCATCGGAGTCAGCTGAGCTGACAGTGGAACTCTTGTCGTCATCCTCAGATTTCGTGATGGAAACGTCTGGTTCGTGGCCTCCGGGAACATCCTCCGTTATAATATATGTCACTAATTGGTCCAAAACGTCATGATGTCTCAAGTACTCAATAAGCTTGAGGTTAGAGCCGGCTAACTCTTCCAAGATATCTTGCTCGTCAAGTAACTGGTCCAATATTTCAAGATTAGGAGTGTAATTATTCTCTTCCTCTATCGTCTCATCCTGATTATACTGTGATGAATCCTCTGAATCCTCCGATGATTGTGATGAGACAGATTGCTTCCTCTGCCTCTCCGGAGATTCTGTCTGCTCTAGGAACCCATTCTCAAGAAGCTCATTGATGGCTGACTTCTCGCTATAATTGTTTCCAAACTTCCAAAAAGTACCCGACATTATTCTTGCTTCTTAATTAATGTTCGTGTGACTTCAACTTTGGCACTCTCAGTGGGTCATTCACTAGTTTCAAGTAGTATATGTAATTAATATGGCGAGTGATAATGAATATGATAAGTGTAAACCTTTTCCTGTTGCCGCTGTGCTGTAAAAGAAGTATTGTGCCTTCACCTGATGAGCAAATGAAGGAGATCTCTTAGTCGATGAATCCCAGATTCTGAACTATCGTGTGGAGGGAGGACGCCAGATTCAGCCTCGAAAAGTTAGAAGGAGACAAATTCAAGTCGTATCAGCTGTTCAGCCTCTTCAAAAGCTTGAGTTAATCCTGTTGTCAAAGGGGTGCTCCACCAATCAAAGGACAGTACAGAACAAACAACCAATTGGACACCAGACAACAATTACCTGCCCGATAAACTTGAAATAGATGACAAAACGTTGGGGATTGTAAACTCTGGGAATTAGTGAGGGTCTAATTTCTCTTTTCTGTCCAAATTAACTCCAAAGTTGATGGAACTTCTTTTCCTTTGTTCCTCTTCTTTTTGCTCTTTCGGCGTTTTTTTCGACAAGAGCGAATTGTGGCGCTAACCGGCTATCGAGGTGCCGGTAATGGACGTTTCGCTTACATGGATCAACATTTGGTGATGACAGGGTCCTCTATACGATTTACTCTTTATACTGTATTCTCTGGTTACAAAAGTGGTATGATCTCTAACTATCACATTCTTTACAATATACAACACAAGCAGTCACAGCTTTTCCTGTCCTTTTTGCTCTCTTCCTCGAATCATGCGCTGATCTTATCCTTAATGGATGCCAAATACTCACGGTAGCTGCCTTGGTTACCAATTCTATCCTCAACCAATTGAGAAGCAGCCCAGATTCTGAAAGAAGAGACCTCCTTAGCGTTGGCAACGGTCAATGGTTCGTTAGCAGAACCTCCCCTTACGACGTACAAGTTCTCATAGATAGATGTGTCATCACTTTCTCTAATCCTGGAAATGATGTTTCTAACTCTTTGATTGAAATCGTTTGTCAACTCTGGAAGCTCGACTTTACCAATTGCCACCTGGAAAATATCTGGGACACCGAAAACATCATTCACCAACTCTGGAACAGCATCACCACCAATCCACAAAAACAACTCAGATGTAGTGTTGATCAAGTACAAGCCATATCTTTCGAATGATTCAGCACTGGAGTTAATAGCAGTTGGAAGAAGAATCTCTCCCGTCTCTTCATCTGGTAATCCAACTTCATCCAACATGTCATGGAGAGAATATACCGTCGGATAGATATATCTAATCAGCTGTGGTAGTGGCAAAGAACCCAGCAAGTTCAAGGCATTAGCTCTATGATCAGCAGGAACACGACCTGGTCTAAGAGCCATATGCTTGGTCAAAGAGTGAAGTAGTAAAGGCAGCATTCTCAAATTGGTGGATAACATCAACGGAGACGAGCCACCAACGTTACCAGCAACAACCTCTTTCTTAAACACAGTCAAAATATCCAACATATGTTTCGAAAGCAAGTCTCTAGCATCATTGAAAGACCCGTTATAAGCCTTTTGAATTGCCTTGTGGGCCAAATAGTTAGTAATGGCCAATTGGTCAGCAGAGGCAAACACTTCAGAGATGTTAGAAGTGGTTGGAATAGCAGCAGTGATGACTCTGATTCTTCTTTCACCTCTGATAGTCGTATGAAGCACCGCTGTTTGGAAGTAAACGATTGGCTTCGTAAGCGTCTCCTCAATAGCGATCTCAATGACATAACTCTGGTCTCTTGGGAAAGTAGAAAAGGCACAGAGATCTGAAGATCTACTGAAGAAGTTACCATAAAAGGTATTTGTAGTTAACCCACTAGAACCTCTGGTTCTGAAGACAGCTTCAAGGGCAATATCTTGGGAAATGACATTAGATAACTCCTTAGACAATTTTGTCACATCTTCCATACTTGTAGCAGACCAGGCTGGATAATAATGAGTTTGACCAGCGGTGTATCTTGGCAAATTGGCCAAAGAAGCAACATCTTGGTAAGACGCACTTGTGAGGAAGAATTCCAATGTGACTTGGGACTTGTTACAATCCACTGCGAATGATTTGTAGAAAGCATCATTAGCAGTCAAGAGAGCGGAAGCCTCCTTCGGTTTATCAACGAAGGAAGACTCGTCCCTCACAACCAACTTACCGATGCCAATGTTTGGCAAAGTGGAAGCCAATGCGATTATTTTACCACCAGTGCCCTCGACAAGCTTATGAGCAGATTTCAAAGCCGGACCGAGTGCGAAACTTGGGTTCAAGTTTGAGACAAACAAGTTGTTCAAGTTGGCCAAAAGTTTCTCAATGTTTTGTCTGGACTCTGCAAGGTTCACTAGAAGGGAATCTGGGGAGGGAGTGAATGGTTCATCTAGATCTGGAACAACAAAGATAGAGGCCTCACCTGGTTCTGAGTCCTGTGGGATACTGAAATAATGCAATGCGGAATCGACACCAATGAAGGCGACCCTTGTTCTGTTATCCTTGTTTGGAATTCTATCCAAACTCTCGAGAATAGTCGTAGCAACAGTGGCCAACAATCCTGATTTCACGGATGCAACCGATACATCAATGACAAAGACATAGATCAATGGTTGTGGTGGTCTAATCATGTACTCCTGTGGAGCAATAAATTCGACAACGGCGTGGTTCAACTCGTTCCTGTCATATCTGTTGACAGCGCCGAATTGTTGAGAATGATCAAATGCAGCCGGGACATCGTTTTGTAAAGAACAGAAGTTACATCTCCATCTTCTTCCTTGTTCAGTGAACTCAATAAAAGGGTTAATATAACCACGACAACGGCGACAACGTGCAATGACCATATCGTCAACCTCTGGGACTGGTCTAACAGAATCGTGCAACGACGTATATGGTCTGATCACAAGGGCGAATGGCAACTTGGATTTCTTCAACAAAGAGCTGCTGTTTGGTACAGCATTCAATGTTGATCTGAACACGGCAGAAGAGGCATTGGCATTGGGATTATTTGGGATCACCGAAACGGAGGGTGGAATGATCACTGGAGGAGGTGGGAGTGACAAATCAGTGATTGGAGGTGGAAGATCTCTCAACAGGTCTGTTTGATACAGCTGGTTCAATGGCAATGCCTGATGCTGTGGTTGGCCATATGGAGGGGCACCACCATACATAGCTGAAGGTTCTGCCACAGCCGGTTGAGGTTGATATCCGCCATAAGTTGGCTGTTGTGGCTGTTGTGGCTGTTGTGGTGGTTGTTGATAATCTTGTGGTTGTTGGTACCCTTGCTGAGGCAATTGCTGAGCCTGAAGAACCGGAGGGATCCCGATGTTCAATGCAGCCATACTCTGTGCCATATTGTCATACCCCTGAACCTGTGGGACTGCTGGACCTGCGAGGCCACTGGCTGGACCTGCTGGAGTGAAATAAGCTGGTGCTCCCTGGGCAGGAACACCGCCTGCCGCCACTGGAACGCCTGGGACGTTATAGCCCTGTGGCGCCTGGGGCGTGATGTTGTACTGCGCCTGTGGGTATTGACGTCTCTTGTGGGACATTCTTTCGCTAATGTTCTGTTCCCTTTTCGTTCCCTTATACCACTGGATCTGTTGATGTTTTCGTTTGTTGGCGTGTCCATTTTGTCCAGGTCCTTTGCCAGACCAAATGAGACGGCCGGGTAACAAGAAACGAAATGGCACATATGGAGGAAACATGCGGGGGTGAAACATTGTGAACACTGAAGGCATTGAGAAGTCGAAGAAGGCGAATGTGAAGAACCATGTCATCTCCACAGTACTTTAACATCCTGGCACACAGCATCGACCATCCACAGCCGTCAATCATTACATTTACGACTCTTCTAAGGGATCTGAAACAGATGAGATGGGATAGCTATAAGGACAAGGGTGATTTTGAACACCAATTTCGGAATGATCCACAGGTCACTAACCATGTCAAGAAAACTCTGCAGCTTGAGGTTGAGACTGGTGCCCTCAATGAAGCCTACTATGAGCAGCGACATGAGCAGCTGATGCAATGGTTTCAAGAGTATTACTATAAGGAACTATTCTCTATTTCCAACGTAAATTCCGATACTAGGAACCACATGTTATATCTGCATTCAGCCTACATCATGTTCAATCACATCCTTCCTACGATCTTTAAGGATGGTATTTGGGTCCATAAAGAAAACTTTGAGAGTTTCAAGAAGAGATCGAAGCACCTGAACAACCCCCTTTTACTTCTTCCAAATCATCAATCCCATATTGACTATATCATCATCCATTATCTCTACGTGGTATCCAATCTTGATACTCCACTTGTGATAGCAGGAGAGAACTTGAATGTCCCTGTATTTGGCCACATATTGAAGAGGCTTGGCGCCATCTTTATCAGACGGAAATTCACAAATGATGATTTCTGGTATACTTCCAATATGAAGCATCTCCTTTCAAAAAAAATGGACTCTAATCCTCAAATAGAACTCTTCATCGAAGGTACAAGATCAAGAAATGGAAAATTGATGCTTCCAAAGACAGGCTTCATTCAATTAATCAAGGATTCCTTAAAAGGCCGTGACGCACTCATTCAAACAATTTCATTGGTCTACGAGAAGCCATATGAATTCAAAGAATACCTAATCGAACTCAACGGTATGGATAAAGTCCAAGAATCTTTCATGTCAATCCTCTCAACAGGGACCAGTCTACTCATGAATAAATCTCCGAACTTTGGGAGATTGGTGATCAATTTCGATCCTGAGTTTCTGAGATTGAACAACTACCCTAGCGTGAAAAATCTATGTGATGACGCGATGCAAAGAATCCACGAAATTGAGTATATCACAGATATTTCTGTGCTTGGGCTAACGCTAAGTATTCTCTTCTATAGAGATGTTCATTTAAAGAAGATCGACAAACTCGAAACGATCACCTTGATGAAACAGTTGATCACCATGCTCCTAGAGAAGACGACTGGGAATGATCACTTATTAAAGCTTCTTGACATGGACGATACTACCTTAATTGGCTACTGCTCATCCCTCTTGGAGAAGTTCCTCGGTGACTATGTCATTCTCACCCAAGACTCTTTCGTCATCGTTGAAGAAACATCACTGGTCTATTTTAAGAATTCTCTGTTGAACTGGTTCGTGTCTGAAATGTTCTTACTCAAGACCAGCAATCATCTACCTACTCTTCAAATCTTGAAGAGACTCTTTGACTTTGAGTTCTTGACCTCCAGGATTGATGAATACTATGAGATGACTCCACAATGCTCAATCTTCTCCAAACTTTTAGATCCATTTATAGAATCCTATGAAGTGGTCTTGAAAAACTTACAAGGTATTATATCTATCAACTTGAAGAGTTGGCTGCATTTATTATATTTGAGCTCTCCACGCGTCTCGTACAAAGAAAGCTTGAATAAATCAAATCTGCTATATGCTATATATACCCTTCAATCACTCAGCTTGATCAGGGTCACAAAAGTGAACTATCTAGAAGTCATTGATGAGGATGGCTTAAGATTGTTTACTAAGTATTTACACTCATTGAGAAAAAATGAGCCATTAGAGAACGAAGATAAAGTACTACAAAGAGTTTTGCTATCATCTTCCAGATTATGAAGATCTCTTGACGACAACTTGTTCTGGTGCGTCTCTCAACAATCTCTCCCTCAACTCTTCGTCAAATGCAAAGATGTATAATCCCTTCACACCTCTAGTTAATAACACGTTTAGCGAATTCAGCACGATCTTCTCCTTGACATGTGCAACATTATGTATATTCTTCTTCTTTGTGAAGCCTGCATGATCGTCATAGAACTCGGATCTCACTTTGAGACTGTCAGTGAACTTATCATAACCGAGGCTTCGACCAAAGATCACACCAGCATAGTTCAGGTCAAATCCTTGAATGGTATAAACTGATCCAACTTCATCGATTGTATCGTCACGTTCGGACCATGGCGTGGTTAACTGTGGGAAGTAACGATCCCAACGAAGCTTGAATTTGTCAGACTCCGAATAGACAAAGTAATCAGCACCGTCCAATCTATATGGGAAATCATAAGTGGAAAGAATTCTGCACTGTCCATGTATAGCATTCTTTTGCTTTATAAGATTATACATCTCTTGACATGACTCGAACACCTTGAAATCGAATCCCTTGGAAAGGGCGTCATTAATGGGTAGTGGTAAGATCCTCTTTGACGTTGAGATCTCACTAATCCAGTTCAAGAGATCATCTTGTGCGACAACACGGAACTGCTTCTTCAACTGATAAAATTCATACTCAGAAACGTATCTGTCGCTAAGGTAGTGTGATAAGGAGGCGCCATCTTCTGAATACATTCCCCAATAAGATCCCATTCTTAGTGATTGCTTATCATCAAAGACCAAGATGACTATCTTGCTGAGCTTAAGAAGTTCCTCTAGGTGGTTGTCCTGATTGAACCTCTTGAAGGCATCCTTCGATGACGACAATAAATGCGCTTCGTCTATGACCAAGACATCAATATGTCTCTTGTCTTCTCTGAACTTGTTGATCAAAGAAGTTGGTCTCTCCAGGTCAGCTTTCTTAATGAAAGGGAACTGCCTTGCAATTTGATGATATAGCTTCAGCATTTCTGGATGGTTTACAACTAGGTAGTTTTTCGTGTTGAATAAAATACCATCTTTTGTGGTTCTTGATAGCCTCTGGATCTCATTAAACAGAGAGTTCAAGATCACAGACTTACCTGTGCCAGCATCACCGTTGATCACAAACACGAAAGGCTTATCAGTCGATCCACTTTTTAATTTTGTCTCTATGGCACTCAGGATTTTTGTTCTAAGCATCATTTGCTCTTCAGAGAGCTCAATATTGTTGATCTTCTTGACAGCTGCACACGGTCCCGATGGGCCCCTTCTCTTGGTTGGACCATCTGGATGAGCGATTGGTCCCACACGTCTCTTTCGATTATGTTGAACTGTCATGAATATAGAGAACTAGCAGAAAAGATCTTCATTCAAAGAAATTTGTAAGAGAAAGAAAGAGAGAAATGCAGTGGTCTAAAGTCCGTGATGAGGTTGTATGCGTTCGGTACTGCGAGAACCAAACGGGCGGAACAACTCCCCAATTTTCTCAGAACCTAACGCCTTCGTTTTACACGGCTACCAGGAGGAATTTTATACAGAGATAAAAAAAACGTATATTCATCCCACATAGATTCACGCAGAGAGAGTACTAACAAATCTTTTATTTTCTAAACAAGAGTACCAGTAGTTCCAGAACAAAGCAAAACAAAAGGAGAAACGAATTCTCCCTAAAGCGTCTAAAAGACACCTTAGAAACACTTGTGGTGGACAATGGATGGACCAGCTTCGTCGTACTCTTGCTTTGAGATCCACATCTGTTGGAAAGTAGACAAGGAGGCCAAGATAGAACCACCGATCCAGACAGAGTACTTTCTCTCTGGTGGGGCAATGATCTTAACTTTCATGGAGGATGGAGCCAAAGCGGTGATCTCCTTTTGCATACGCTCAGCGATACCTGGGAACATGGTGGTACCACCGGAAAGGACAATGTTACCGTACAACTCTCTTCTCACATCGATATCAGTCTTAGTGATGGAGTTGTAAGTGGTTTGGTCGATACCAGCAGCCTCCAAACCGATCAAAGATGGATGGAATAAAGCTTCTGGGGCTCTGAATCTCTCGTTACCGATGGTGATAACTTGACCATCTGGCAATTCGTAAGACTTCTCAATAGCAGAAGATTGAGCAGCAGTTTGCAACTCTTGGTCAAAGTCCAAGGCAACGTAGGCCAACTTCTCCTTAATATCACGGACGATTTCTCTCTCAGCGGTAGTAGTGAAAGAGTAACCACGCTCGGACAAGATCTTCATCATGTAGTCAGTCAAATCACGACCAGCCAAGTCAATTCTCAAGATTGCGTATGGCATAGCGAAACCAGCGTAGATTGGAACAACGTGAGTAACACCATCACCGGAATCCAAGACGATACCGGTCGTTCTACCTGAAGAGTAAAGGGACAACACAGCTTGGATGTTGACGTAGAAAGCTGGAACGTTGAAAGTCTCAAACATGATTTGGGTCATCTTTTCTCTGTTGGACTTTGGGTTCATTGGGGCCTCAGTCAACAAGACTGGGTGCTCCTCTGGGGCAACACGCAACTCGTTGTAGAAGGTGTGATGCCAGATCTTCTCCATATCATCCCAGTTGGTGACAATACCGTGCTCGATTGGATATCTCAAGGTCAAGATACCTCTCTTAGATTGAGCCTCATCACCGACATAAGAGTCCTTTTGGCCCATACCAACCATGATACCTTGGTGTCTTGGTCTACCAACGATAGATGGGAAGACGGCTCTTGGAGCGTCATCACCGGCGAAACCGGCCTTACACATACCGGAACCGTTATCAATCACGAGCTATTTAGAATGTTAGTATTTAAATAGATCGATGTTAATCTTATGGGGATTGCACATACGGCAGCAATATCTTCTGTTTCAGTGTGTTAGTATGAAGTTTATTTCATATTTTATGATGAAAGATAGAGAGCTGGATGAAGTCTTCTAAGACAAGATGATGTCAATGTCTTTTGCCTCCCTTGCCCCCCCCCATATCATACTTCGCTTCAAACACGCGGGAATATCGCCCAAGGCCGACGCGAAAAACAAGGGGGGCGCATGCTAAAAAAGGAAAGATCAACGACGAAGACAACGACCGAATGAGCAAAGGAATGGGAGCAAACTATCATTAATGTGGATCAGTGTCTTCCGTGGTATAGATTATGTCAATTGAAATTTCAGATCCCTCAAATTGGCTGATTTTCATAGTTGTTCTGATCTGATGATAGCGCTGTTATCGCACATTCTCAGGGGGCGGTTCTCACCAAATTCCAGGGATGAAATCGTCCCAAAATTGGGATCAATGTTATCGTTTGATTGTACTGAATATCATTCTCTGTAATTCCTTATAGCTTGTGGTATTTGCTTAAAACTATGGATCCACCCCGACGTATATCATCCTTCTTTTGCCACCCTTCCCCCCTTATTGTTTCATATTCTACCGCTGTTCCTGTTGGAAGCGGGATCACCCTGTAGACAAGCAATTGCAAAAGGAATGAGCGAAAAAGGTCTTTTATAATCATACAGTCTCCATCTTCTCCATGATATCATCTGGCTACTTACCTCCGTCCATTTTTAGTTAACTTCTGTCTTGAACTGTGTTGTGTTGATTTGAAGCTGTGCTGGCAAAAAAGAGGGAAAAATGGGCGGGAACTTCGATTTCGCTGGAGCGCGGGCCGCAAGATCGGTAACGGCCACACTGTCTCATTGGAAAGATTACCCGGCCGAGATCTCCTATCGGTTATGAGTCCTGGATACACACGCGTTCCACCACTATCAGAGTTGAAGGTGTTTGTGCGTGGGCTAGTCGTCGCCGTGGCAGGTATGGATGTCATACATATTAAGCCATATAGCTAAAGCCTATCAGCATGACAGCATATATGATATATGATATATGATATATGTCATCCTTTATGTTACCATGTCTGCGTGTTGCTGTTAAGTTCACCGTCTTGTGCGTTCGCTACTCATATGCTCTTTCAAGAAGTGGAAAATATCAACCAGATTCTATGGTCCCCACTGGTGGCGCGCCGCACAGTTTGTAATATGTAATTACTATAGTTCTGTTATAATTTCTAAATTCCAATTAAAGGATTTGTCTAGTACCCTAGTTCATCGTAAGCCTTGATATTGATAACGAAGCCGTAAATGAACGTTTGTCACCACCAGAACAAGATCCGATGGCTTGAGAAATTATAAAACACAGGGCAAAAAACTTCCTTTAACGGCACATAAATCCTCTCAGTGAAGGGCGTAACATTTTATTGTAAAAGAATAGGATATGGCTCTATAGCCTATAGCAACACTAATGAACAGAGATCACTCTGTGCATAATCCTCTGACATGGCTCCCGCCCATCTACACAAATCGACCAATCAAGTCGAGGGGCCAACAGCCATAAACCCATCAAACAGGCTTCAAACTTTGACAAAAGGGGGCCCGCAAGCTATGGACCAATCACAGCGGAGTAAATCCACCAACAGATTACAAGAAACATCCGCCAGAAGGAACAACCAACAAGAAAGCTTTCCAAAAGCAGGTGCAGGCAGTAGTTAATAACATTACCCGGCCCTCATGTGGTGGTAGGCGACGCGCTCAGCTCTGCCTGCTCGCCGTGTGTCCCCTTACCGAGCACTCCGTTTAATGTTTGCATGTAGGTTTGAGTACTTTCTCAAATTTATGGTGCTCTGCGATCACTTTCTTGTCATTCATTATTTCAGGATATCTCAAACGAAGATGGACTCCAATATTGACCCTGCGATCGAGTCTCAGGCAGGGATCTTTACAAAGTTCTCCCTGGGCTCAGAGTATAACAACGGTACTAATGATGCCTTCATCAACCAGACACAAGCAAACTATAACTATAACATTGAGCATCAGAACGCCAATGATGAGGCCCAAAACACGGAAGTTCAGGCTGCTGCCGCTGCGGCTGCTGCTCAGGCTGCTGCAAACTTGTCAAACATCATCAACTTCAACCAGATGGATCATGAACGCGCTTCGTCAACACCTTCAGACCAACACCAACAGCAGGAGGTGCCACATCATCAACAACAGCACCGCCAGAGTAACCATGAGCAGCTACATTTCCTTCAAAATGCTCTTGCTATGGAGAACCAAACTTCCTCTGAACAAGATCGCTTATCACAGTCTCCCTCCAACCCAAAGCAGGTCTTGGTTCAGGACCCTAACTCTCAAATGAGCATCGTCGTGGTCAATCCGGGCTCTTCAGATGGCGGTTCTAGACTAGGGCGACCAAGAAAGCATAGCGTGAAACTTTCACCAAATTTTGAAGATTCCTCTTCAAAGAACTACGAAGAAAGTCTGGTCTCGAGATTTAGAGTGGATTCTAAGCCTGTCTCAGGTCCTGGTTCGAGAGGCGGTAGAAAGCCAAAATCCAAGCCCAAGGTTCTCAGCAACACAGGCAAGCCACTGTCTCAGCAGCCCGTCTTTGCCAAGAACGGCAACACTTTGAAACTACTGTCACAGAAGGATGCTCAAGCTGGCGAGCCTTTAAAGGTGGCTACTGCGAAGAAGATCGATCCCAGTGTCGTTGAGGTACAACCTGACACTACAATCATCCTTGAAGATGTTCACACTCTGAAGGCAAAGGGGAGATCTACAGTATCTGATGAGAAGGTTCTTCAGGCACAGGCCTTCACCAGACTTGGATTGGTTCCACTAGCTGCTAAGCCTGCAAACTTTCAGGGACAACCGCCACAGCAGCACCAACAGAAACAACAACCACAGCATCAACAGCAACAGCAACAGCAACAGCACTCATCATCTACTACCCTTTCATCTTCGCCTCCTGCACCACAGAGAAAGAGAACCAGAAAGAAAAGAGACATTCCTGGTCCAATTACAGGTGCCTTCAACGATGCCTATGATCCTGAATTATTAAAGCCCCGTGATCAAAAAGAGCTGGATTTTGTTGCGCTTGGTTATTTCGTGAAACCTGCCCCATATGCAAGAGATATCATAACGGTATTGTCTTTCTTTAACAAGTTTAAGAGATATTTCAAAGATTTACAAAACTTGGCTCCACAAGACATTGAAGAAGGTTTGAAATTGCCATTTTGTCCTCCTTATAAATTAGACAATGTCATTCAAAGTGCAACTGACCCAACTTTTGACACCTCTAACTCTGATGTCTCCGAAACCATGAATCGGCTCTTCTTCCAATTGTTAGGATTACTCCTCAACAAGAAGAAGGCAATTACACTATCATCAATGCCAAAGGCGTTAGATGAGTTCAAATCACAGGTGCTGAGTTTTGGGTTACCAGTGGAATGGAGAAACGATTCCGGGGTCTACGCAGACCCGTTGGTTGATGATTCTTTGAAGAACAATGAAGATGAGGAACCAGTAGACCCAAATCATCCAGAATTTTTCGATACTACACAATACCACTTTGATACTTCAAGACCACTGGATCATACACCACTGGATAATGCTGATTTTGAATCAAGAGGCTTGAACTCCTTAGAACCGGTTGATAGATTGGTGCTATTGAGATCTCTTGTGCACTGGTGTACTTCGTACTCTGATTCCATAAGGAGCGAGATCACTAAGCAATTGGCTAAACAGGATTCATCGGGTGATAAGGAGACGTACTATATATCCAGATTCATCAAAGAAGGTGAAGCTGGTGTGGAACAAGCAAACGTCTCCTTGAAATTACATCCCAGAAAGAAAGTGAAGAAAAATGAAGATGAAACTACTTTGGATCCATATACCGACGCTACCGCTAACCCCTTAGATCATCATATGTCTTTCAGGATCATGGACTTCTACGCCGGTGATGGTGGCGTCAATGGTCGTTTTTTCCTTTGTCGTTCTTCAGATCCAGATACTGGCGGATTATCCACCATGGCTCAAATGAAGCAAGTATTGGAATCTCAAACCTCAGTTACTGATATGTTGAGTCTCATGCAACCATCAAGATTTAAACTCTATGTCCAGGATATCACAACAATGTTAAAATCTTTGGGCAATGAGATTGTGTTGGGTGATCAGTCTCAGACTTTAGATCCATGGTATGAAGTTGCCTCTAATAGTGAAGAGCTTCGTGCATTTACGGACTTTTTACAAGATAGATTGGTCGTGGTGAAGAGTCCTCAATTACAGAATTTGTTGGACTACTTAACAAATGCAACTTCCATGCTAACAAAATTTGAAACTATTTTCAAGGAATACAATGGCGTTATCACATCTCGTCAATCGAGAAAGAGGGAGCAGATCACAGACTTGAAAGAGAATGATCGCAGAGCGAGAAAAATGATTAAGCAAGCAGAACAACCTACTGATGATTTCTTGAACGACGGCAGTGAAATGGATGAACTTGAGGACGGTGAGGATGATGATTTTGATATGGATGCTGCAGAACCCGATGACGAAGACGATGACGACTATAAGGACTGATTGCTTGTTAAGGTCACTTTAAAAGAAGATACTTTTGTTGATTTTTGCCTGCTTGCGTTTGTTTACCACTGATTGTGGTTGTATTGTATTCGTTCTTCTATGTATTTCAAGACCTAGACTTTTTAGGTACAGTTAATGCCTCAGCATTCCTGTAGAAATGGTCGTTTCTCCTCTTGCGTTGTCCGTGTGATTCATCAATAGTGACTAAGAGATCCTCGTTGGCTAATTTAATGTTCTGCTCGTTGTCTGGGAACCTTAGAGCATGTGAATAGATGTCTGAATCCGATTCAGAGTCATCAAGGTTATCGAAGTCATCATTAAGGATCTCTGAGGCTATAGCGGTCTTCGATGGCTTTGAGTTATATTGACTCTTGCTTTTAACCTTCTCTTGGAACATCTGTAGTATTTTCAAGGTCTCTGATTCTCTTCGTTCCTTATCGAGCTTTGTGATCAACTTGGTAGGTTCAGCAGATTCTTTTGGTCGAGCCAACTCCTCTTTTAGCTGTCTGATTTGATTTGTAATGCTTTCCATATTTTCATTCTCATCTATCTCTTCCTTGATATTGTCAAGGTCTGGATTCTTTGTCTCCATTGGTTCCTCTGGCCTTACCGGTTCTACATAGGCTTCAACGACAACCTCATCTCTGGTCAATCTCTTATCATCTAGAACATCATGAGCACTCTTCATCTTCACATCCACTGCTGTCTCTTCTTCTTCACCCAAATTCAACTTCACTCTGGCTTTCTTTTTCTTTTTCTTCTCTGGTGCTGTTTTCCCCCCCGTCACAACCTCTTCCTTCACCAGGTCATGAAAAAATGGGATCAATACCTCAGACCTGATCACTTTGACTGGATATACCGGAGTCTCATCATTCAGCTCACCTTCACTGATCTTTAGTACTGTATAAATTCCATCCCCAACGACTTTACCGAATGCAGTGTTCCTATTTTGTAACTCTGGTGCTTCTCTCAAAGTAATAAAGAACTTCCCAGTATTCGAGTTCCTCGAACCCAAGTTTACAGATCCCAATATACCACGCTTGCTGAATCTAATCCTTGAGTGAAATTCATCCTCAAAAAGATCTTGGCTAGCAGATCCGTCAACCTGGACGATAAAGTCCTTTACGACTCTGTTAAATTCCCATCCAGCAAATCTGTTGTTCAGTACATTTGTGAGGAAAAACCTTGAAGTAACCGGTGTTTCCTTCGCCCACAGTTCGATGTCTATGAGACCTTTTGTAGTATGAAATCTCGCTTTTGCAGATGTCTGTGGCTCCAGGGACATCCTGTTTCTGTTCTATTCTGCTCTACGCTTGTATCTTCCTGCGTTTGTCTTTTGGAACATGGCATAAAAAAAATTCAGAATGTGAACAGGGAAGAACTGGACTCCGATAAGAAGAAAAATAGAACAAATAATAATTGTATTGATATTTGAATAAATGAATAAATATAGAATAAATAGTTGAATAAATAGGTTAAAGTTAATAAATATAAAGGCCCTCTCCCATCTCACTCAATGACAGTGAAAAAGGTCTTTGCAGCCTTGAGCTCCTTTGCAGTCGGTGGGAGATCTTGTTGATGCAAGTTGTCTCTCAGGTAGAAAGTGTAACGGTATACCAAATCTTGTAGACGAGCAGCTTCAATACCCAAGTCCTTGAAACCGAGAGCGTTTGGATCAATGACTTGGTTGATGTATTGTCTCTCAATTTGATCAGGGTTGGTCATTGGCCACCAAAAGTTCTGTAAAAATGCTGCATATCTCAAAGCAAGCGGCTTTGGAAGATTGATGTTGGTGTAACGACGTTTTGTCACTGCTTCAATCAATTGTCTAATCTCCTTCACAGAGAAAGACTCTGGACCGTTGAGTTCATACAAACCACCAGTGGTGGTATCATCGAACCCTATCTTTTCCAATGCAGTAGCAACATCCAAGACATGGACAGGGTACATAGTCTCCTTCATGTGGTTAACAGTGAAAAGTTTAAATTGGTTACCCAAATAGTTCAAAAAGTTATCCTCCATACCATAGATCGGACCAGGTCTCACAATAGTAGCATCAGGGTACTCCTCCAAGACAGCCTCTTCCCCAAGCGCCTTAGTAGTGTAAAACACAGAAGAGGAATCTTTTGAAGCATTGTAACTGCTGACATGGACTAATCTCGGAACGCCATTTTCAGCGCATGCCTTAGCTACACGTCTAGCAGATTCGATATTCACATCCGCCATGGAGAAGTTCTTGGTGTTATAATCAGCACCTACCAAGTTGAAGACAATGTCACTCATTCTAACAGCTTCATTGATGGATTCCAAGTTTCTGAAATCAAACTCGACAAAGTTCACCACACCCAGATCACCTGGTACTTTCAAGAAACGTTTTTTTAGATCGTCTCTAAAAGGAACAACAGTAACGGTACCATTCTTAGCCAATCTCGAAGTCAGATAACGACCCAAGAACCCAGAAGCGCCGAACACAGTAGCGGTGTAACCCGTTCTTGAAGATCGTCCGTTATGGCCCAGAGCCATCTTGACTTCGCCGGTTCGGGTGATGTTGATATCGCTCTTCAGAACATGTGTAGACTGCTGTCTTACCTGCTGGAACGTCCGTTTCCACATTCTTTCTTTCTGTCTCTTTTTAGAACTGATAGTCGTTTTAATATTCATAGGTCTCGTCCTTTTCAGGGGGTAAACCTGAGAAAATGGGAGAAATAGTGACACTACAGAAATGGCAGATGAAAAGATTCAATTAGAACAGAAAGAATTGAAATGTTTTGAAACTGTGATGACAGATTCGCTGATTATGCTGATAAGGATCTGATTTATCCTCATAGTTGTGTGGGTGAGCTTTATATTGCAATCCCACCACCCCTGTAATTTTAGGTGCAATGGTAGAACAAATGGTTCCTGGCCAAGCACTTGGACAAAGGGACAGTATCTAGATAAAGATACGGATCAGTTCCAGGATAGCACCACCACCAATCAAAAAGGCTAAAACCGCTATGGGTTGTTAGAATGCGTCCAATTGAGGCTTGTTAAAGGTCATAGTCTCTGCTGTCAACCTGAAAAGATTCAATACTCACCGATCCAACCCATGGAGATAGGAAACTCCCTCTTTGCAACAGGCCTTGGTTTACCCATCATCTTCTCATGCTTCTTGTAGAATTTCTCATTGGCAAAACGTTGCTTTGGTGTTTGAATCGCCTGCTCGTTAGTACTGCTAAAGTAAGGTCTGCATAACTGGGAGGTAACTAGGTGATAATACCTGGTGCTGAGCTCATATTAAAAGATACCATCATGAAGTCATATCAAAGCATTCACAAACACGAAACTCACCATCTTGATTTCTGGAATATCAGCTCCTGTGATACGATTATTGGCAGCTGAAATTACCAAAAGTGTGCGTCGTGTTCTTTTTCGTAGCGCGCGCTGGATCTCTCGCGGGCACCCAGAATCTCTATCCTTTTCAAAGAGGAATCAATGGAAGAAGCTTTCCAGTGCTATTGGAATTTGGGTTATACTTCAACAAAATGATTGGGCAAAAAAGGCAGCAGGTTTGTGTAATATTATATACAAAGCCGATATTAATTGATGACGAGTCACCGCGTTCGACTAACAGTGGAACTTGCAGCTGGGTGGCCATGGTGCCGTGCCAGCCCGCAAAAAAGAAATAGCGTCTCCTGGTTTCGATCCAGGGACATCAGGGTTATGAGCCCTGCGCGCTTCCACTGCGCCAAGACGCTTGTTGTTGAGAATTTTATGAGTGTTCTTTTATACAACGGGCCTTATCGTGTCGTCCCAACGTGGTTAGGATCGTGTTTTCCTTATACACCGTATCGACATAGATGATGAGGTCTAGACTGGGTTTTGGGAGCCGTGAAATATCGGATTCCTGCCTTTAACTTCTCCTCCCACCTGAATAGTCTCGTACTGGATTTCTAACGATTCCATGTGCGAGCACTGAAGGATTTAGTGGATTACTAGCCGATGGCAAGTGTTTTAACTAAAACCTTATTTGAGGGAATGCCTCTGCTATCCAATACCAAGAATCTGTGAAAGCCTTCATAACTATATATAGGATGAAGAATGATTAGAAGATGGCCTGCCAGTTGGTTAGAGCTACTTTACATGTGATTATGGGTATCGTTAGCCTTATTCTCTTGGGGCACACATTTCTGGATGAAATTTGCTCAGATTATTTAATGGTATTCCTGATCATAATAAAGGTAACTGACCCTTCATTTTTCTGAAGATTTGACAGTGTATTTATTGGGAATTTTGGGAATTTATCAGAAAGTAGAATGAGTTTTCCTCTCAGAAAATTCAACAACATGCTTACTCATTACAGACTTAATCTTGAACCGAACTTCAACTATAAGGATTTTCTGGCTTCTAGACCTTATCATATTCGATATCTACATCAATCTTGCTTGTTTGAACCAAAACCGGAATTTTGCACTCATCATCTATGTAAGTTCATGCCCGCAATTTGATCCTCTTTCGGCAAAATTTGTGAGGCATGTTCATGCATCTAATTCTATCTAATCTAGCCACAGTTCCAGAGCCCCTTTTCTTTTGCGAGCTCATCGGATACACAACCGTTACGGGTGAGCATATTATGGGTCATGATATTATGGGACCCCATGTTGAGTGATATATATGCGTTATGAGACTAGAGAATAAGTTATATGGAAGGGCAAGGCGCACTATTGAGGATTGGAATGTTTATGTGAAAGAAACTAAAGGAAGGCAGTCAGACTTAGTAGTCGCAGAAGAATGTAGCTTCCTTTTTAACATCATAGCATCTTCTCAAGATTTCTGATCCCTCAGATATGTTCGAATGGAAGGCGGCAGGGCCACAGACAAGTCAATCCAAAGAAGTCCATTCAAAGGAGTCGAAAGACGGAAGATGATCTATGGACTATCAAGCAGAGCTATTATGAGGTTCAAACCTTGAAGTGTATGCTGCTAGTTCTACCGGTCGTGATTTGGCCCTTAACAGAAGGTACATCACCTTGCTTCAATAGACCGTTATTGACATGATGGTCTAGAATCTTATCATAACTTAATATTAAGTGATCCGGTAAAGACCCAAACCCGATTCATGCATTGACTCTCATTCGGTAGTTTCCAACTCAAATTAACAGTCCAGTCCTCTCGTCTATGATGTTTATTATTTATTTAGCGACCACGTCGATTAGTTGGCCTAATAAAATCAGAATGTCGAAAGAAGTAAAAAGAAATCAACAAACCATCGTCTTCCTACGAGAACACTGAATAAGCAAGCAAGCGTCAAGTGATGTAAATGTACCTTAATATCTGTTGTCTTATTTCAGATTTCCTATTTGTACATACGTTCAACTGATGATAGTCAGTTCATGGCATTCTGGAATGTGAGCTGCAATTTGAAGCAGCACCGTTGCGAAAAGCAGAATCTAGACCGGCTTTCCTTGTAGGTGAAGTGCACTAGTTAGTAGTAGGAGGTGAATGTTTCATATATACCGAGTTGTGAAGGTACAAGCAATTGAGTTTCCGATTTTAGTGGTTTTAGGTAAACGTATCAGATTTGCTCCATATCATGAAACTATGCCTCATAACTGTATCTTGGTCTAAAAAGCTATAAACATAAAAGATGGACGGAAAAAAAAGACTGTAAAAGACAACCAGAAACAAGAAACCAACTAATTCCAGTACAAGCTCCCGCAAATAGGCCCAACGGCGATCCTCTAGGCTTACACCAGGCTTGAGACAAGGCTTTTTGGGGTGGGCTTTCAGATCTTGTTCAATCTTTGGTCTTGCGAATTCGTTTCGCAAGTGTTTTACTTTTCGCAAATTTGGCACAATTCTGAAACCAAGAGAAAACTTACCGTGACCAATCGTAGTCGCATATAGTCTTGCGAACACTCTGCTGCGCATCAGCAGTTCATTGAGAAACTTCTAAAACCAGCTCGCCTCGAACTATTCCCAACGTATGATCTAAAATCCTCATAATCGACAGGTTATGCCCTTTTTGGTGCTGAGATCAATTGAGCCAGCCCTGTGTTATGCTCCCCTGCCAGCGCCTGATTCGGGTTTCGCGAAAATGCATCTTGAAAATTCCACGGTTCGTCCCACACGGAGGGGAACTCAATGTCCGCGAAAAGCGAAAACAAGGTTTCGCATCTTGCCGTTTTGGGTGAGTTGTTGCAAGCCTCATGCGCACTCGTGCATAAAACGCGCTCAGTGTTTACCGTTACGTGCATGAAGACTTTCGCAAGCCAACCTCTCCGGTTCCTTTATAAGGAATGGGCAGTTCCCACAGGCACGGTCCTTAGAGACACCCTTTCGAGTTGAACTTACACGTCAGCCAAAAATTTTAGACTCTTTCTTGTCGGTGATCACTTAAGATATCTTACAGATCTCACTTTTAGTCACTCCTTTACTTCTACCCACAAGAGAGAAAGCTTACACTCATTTGACATTCCGCTCAGGACATAACTAGGAACAACAAAGCACACGTTTCATAAACATACAATTGCACAAATCACGGAAGTTACAATTTGATTAAGATGAGATTTTCTACCCCAGTCTTACTCTCGATCTTCTCTGCCCTTATTTCCAAGGCATCTGCTGGCTGTTCCTACGAGAATGGTAACTACTACTGCAATGAAGTGTCCGCCATTGCATACGAGAATGTTGGTTACTCCGGTTCGTACATGGATGTCACCAACATGGATGAATCAACTTGTAAATGTACTCAACAATCTGTGTCTTTCTCTGGTTCCAACTCTCCACTGGATGAAGAATTGTCTGTCCACTTCAGAGGCCCAGTGAAGCTGCTGCAATTTGGTGTCTACAAGCCTTCCTCCTCTTCCTCTAAAAAGGTTAAGAGAGACGAAGAGGGCTGCTCCACCACAAAGCACATTCATCATGCTCATAAGAGAGATGCTGCCACCGCTGTTGTTGAAGTTACTCAGACCGTTTATGTGAATGGTAATGGTGAGATTATCGCTGGTAGTTCTTCTACTCCTTCTACCCAAGCCACTCAGTCCACCACCACATTGGTGGGTAACAGCAACGTTAATAACAAGAATTCTGTTTCATCCTCCGCCGCCCAAGCCACTTTGTCCACTTCATCTACTTCTACCACCGCTTCATCCACCACTTCATCCACTGCTGCTACTTCCAGCTCTTCATCCAGCTCCGGTTCCACAAACTCTGCCTGGGTTAGAGACTCTTACTACACACCAGGAAGTACCGATAACTGTGTTTTCCTCAACACTCTTGGTGGTACTAACTCTGGTACCTGGTCCAGTTGTTTCGGTAACTCTCTTTCCTATGCTTCCTCTGATGCTTCCTCTGCTGTTTCCTCTGCCGTGGCCATGGGTGAAGTCTTGTTGAAGACCGATGAAGAGTATGTTATCTTCTCTGGCAGTTCTTGCTCTAGTGGTGATGGATGTGGCTATTACAGATCCAACATTCCAGCTTATCACGGTTTCGATGGTTCTGAGAAGATCTTTGTGTTTGAGTTTGAGATGCCACACGAGGAAAACGCCTCTGGTTCCAATCCAGACATGCCAGCCATCTGGTTGCTTAACGCCAAGATCCCAAGAACCTTGCAATACGGTGATTCCTCTTGTTCATGTTGGTCTACTGGTTGTGGTGAATTAGATCTCTTTGAGATTTTGTCCCAAGGTGATGAAAGATTGATTTCTCATATCCACGATGGTCAAGGTAATGATGGTACCTCTTACGGTGGCGGTGGCTCCCAAGACTACTTTGCCAGACCAACTTCTGGCTCGATGAAGGCTGCTGTTATCTTCACTGGTTCTACCATCTCCATTGTGAAGTTGGATGACTCAGTGAGCTTTTCCTCAGGCTTGGATGCTTCGACTGTTAACACTTGGTTGAGCACATCTGGCTCCACTGCTCAGATGGCTTAAACCGGATGGCAGAAATGACCTTTATATACTGTACACTAGTTTTTTGGTTTCGTTATGTTCATATCCTATAGGACTTTTTATACAATGGATTTTGGTTAGGAGCAGCCTGTAGACTTTAGACTTCAGTGTTCCGAGCAGACTGCCTCTAAGAGGATCATCGAGAGTAAGGTGAGAACGCATATACAGCGCATTTGATTCATCCCTACAACACTGAGTAAAAATCAATCTTATTTAGCCATTTTCGGCTCGTGCATTTATTGGTATATGATACACTGAGAGTAGAGTTGGAAATGAAGGATAGCGTGTTATCTCAAAGGTTATTAGGGTCATGTGAGTCGTGAAAAGTTGGTGTTTATAGTACGGAATGGAGGATTCAAGCATCCTCAGGCTTGAGAGGTTGTTGCATCTCGTAGTTCTCCAAATTTGAGTTCTTTCTGCTTCTTCTGACGTTGTTCTTTTTCACATATTTGTTCCAAAGAGAAGCAATGAAGCTCTTCTTGTAGGTGCCGTTAATAAGCCACGTATAGAGTCTATATTCGCCATAAAGAAAAACGGCAGCTATTAAGAAACCTCCAACGACGGCCAGAGCAATGTGATTACCCAGACTCTTGATGAAACGGGCGTCACCCAGATGCCATGATGAGCCTTCCAAGACTGAGAAAAAGGAATTAGTATGCTTCTTGTAATCCTCCGGGAACATGATTCTCACCACGCCAGAGGCAGGGACAGTAACCCAACGTCTATAACGTTTCCAAATGACACTTAGGAACAATGGTCCAGTGGAATACATTATGGTCAAATATGGGATTAGGTAGTTGAAGTCATATTTCTGTAAGTTATCAACAACCTTGAGGAAGAAAGGATGTCTCGGAGTCGCACCCATGACATCGTTAGAGATACCTGTTGGAATAGTTTTTCTCACAAAAGCTGGCACTGTAAGTAATGGATCCAATTTTCTCTCACACGCGACATCCAAATCGATATAGACACCCCCGTAGTGGATCAGGGCAAAGTATCTAATCACATCAGCACGTTCAATATTGTACTTATACCCATCAAAGGTCTCTAAGAACCACGGATATTGTTCTGAGATGAAATCTCTAGCCATTTCATCTGTCCAAAGGATGTATTGGTAGTCTGGATGCAAGTTGATACATTTCCGCTGTGCTTCAACCCATTTCTTTGGGATATTGGTATCCTTATAGGTCTGGTGTATTATCTTTGGGATCAACTGTGGTTTTTCAGGAACCCCTTGTGGCGGATTGAGGTCCAAGTCTGTTAACTGGTCCGCAAAAGAGTCGTCATAAATGAGGGTCAAAAGGTCAAAGACATTGTAAAGTAGCACAGACACTACAAGCACGTGTGCCCATATCATCACCAGCAACTCCTTTCTCATGATAGCTATTTCCTCTTTCTTTTTTGTACCTTCTCTTTTCAATACCTAATTGTGGATGTTCACTTTCTAATATATTCAGTCTAAATTTTTATAGGGGCTCGAGAGTTGTAAATAAATACGCGGCCGCCCGTTTTTTTCTGCTGGCGAGCTAAAAAAAACAGTGCCCGCCGCGGTAAAAAAAGAAACCCTGGTAACGGAAGACCACTAGCTTTTTTTTTTGGCTGGGGGGCTAAGCCCAAGCCTTTGTGTCATCCACAGGGGACGTC